>JAVCKT010027205.1:74868-124677 GCA_032273925.1 Rhynchotus rufescens | reverse complement strand
GCCGGCTGCGCGCGCGGACAGGTGAGCGGTCCCGGCCGCGTTCCTGCCTGCCCGTCGCTCGAAACGAGAGCGGAGCGTGTCCCCGCGCGGGGGCAGCGGCTGCGAGCGGGCCCCGCACACGCCAGGGTCGCGCGGGCTGGGGCCCCGGCCGCGCTCCGGCACCATCCTCGGGGAGCGGAGGAAAAGGCTGGTGCCGTGACCGCGTCCGTGCCGCGCTAACGGGGCGCGTGCGAGCTCTGCGGCGCTGAGCAGCGACGGTGGGCGAGGAGGGGCCGGAAAGGTGGGCCTGAGCCTGCAGCTCGGCGCCTCTGCGTCCGAACATCCCTGTATGGGCTGGGCTCGAGGACATGATCCTCCTCCCGGCCTCTCGTCTCCCTCTTCCCTCCCGGTGCAGCCTGGTGGGGCCGTGCGCCCTCTCCCCTCTGCTCCGCACCCCTCGGGAAAGCGCCCGCAGCTGCTCTGTCACCTGCACCCATGGCTGGGAATACGGAATCTGTGCTGCCAGGGGCATGGAGCAATCTAGACCAAGCCTAATTGCTTAAACGGTTAGTGCTTGAGGGGTGTGTGCTGGTCGGGCCGCGTGCACCCAGAAGCTTCCTAAGCTCTTCATTGGAAACAGGGCCTTGGCAGCCAGGGCCTCTGAGGAACAAAAATCTCGTCGAGCTGCCCCGTTACCGACACGATGCTGCCTGGTTAGCAGCGTAACAAACCCCTTCCCTCCGGGCAGGCCCTGCAGCAAGCAAGCTGGGGCCCACGGTGTGGTCTGTTTCCTTACCGCAAAGCGGGATCAAACGATGTAGGTCGTTTCTAAGAAATGTCTGCCAAGACTGTCTTCAGGGTTGGATGTTTAAACTGAAACTCCAAACTGATGAAGCAGGAGTGCTCAATGGTGTGGTCTCCTGTTCATGCTGCTTCTGTTTGACCTCCTTAACCCTAGTTAAGTTGACCAAGACCCTGGTTTATTTTTATATGCATGTAGCTTGCTTGAGAGAGCATTCGTTTTCCTGTTTTATTGCTTTTTGGAGCTTATTTGACTCTATATCTTATTTTTTAAGTTCTGTTGCTTAGAAGTAATACCCTCATAAGAAATCACAAACTGAATGATTGATTACAGGTGTGTGTTTCAACACATGCTGGTACCATAAGAGTGCCAGTTGCCAGTGACAGTCATCTCCAGAGTTTACTTGGAGTTTTGCAACCTGGCTCTTGAAGTGTATATTGGCCAGCACGGGAAGCATTTCTTAACAGAGCACAGTCAGGTTTGTGCCGGCTGCCTGAGTGCCTCTCCTGGCTTTAGCTGCTTGGAGCATGTGTCTAATTCTGGCTTGATTTTGATCTGAAATATCAGCTGAAACATCTAGTCAAGTCATGATATTTGAGAGTGAGTTGGTGATTCTCTGGGAGACCTCTCTGTATTTGGCTACATGTTTAATAATGAATGCAGGGCAGATATAAACACAACTGGCTTTGTGGTACTCTGAGATAAAGGCATCTTATGTAGTGCAAATTGTTTTGTTTGACAAGAGTTTATGTGTGTTTAAAGACTGTGCAAGAATTTAACTTCAGTCTATGACTGCTGTGATAGAGCAGGCTATCCCATAGCTGGGAGTCGCAGGGACAGCGGTCACTTCTGTTGGACTGGGGCAGATCAGAGAGAGGTGGCACCTTAATTACCTCTACTTCAGCTTTTGATTATTACAGTCTCAGATTTCCTGTCTCTACTATTATTTCTTTTATTTATTTTTATTTTAAATATTGCCATATGGTCTTGTTAGGAGTCACTTTTCCTTTTGCTTATACCAATGGCTTATGTATATTTTTCAACGAGCTGAGAAGATCCTGATGTCGTCTGTAAGTATTTGAGAGAGGGAAATAAAGTTCTTTCGCTGCAGCCACTGCTCAGTCAACTTTGAGGACTGGATTTCATAAATACTGCCCTCAGTGTGGAAACTCTCAAAGGTGGCTTGACGGAAATCATTCCCTTCTCTGTTGATGTTTTTAGCTTGGGTGAGGCTATGAAGTGCTGCTGAATGCACCTGGAGAGCCCGTGCTTGCCTCCCATTCAAGCAGAGCTAATGCAATCATCAGTGCCCTTAGAGGTGCTGAAGGGTTGGTGCACTTGAGAAGAACTGCGGTGATTTGCAGAAAGATTCTGCCCCCAGTCCGAATGTCAGGACAGGGCACGTGTTCGTTTTTTTTCTGTTTCTAAAAATTAAAACATTATGTGCAATTTAACCACCTTTGATTCTTCAGCCAAAGCTGATGTGAGGATAAATCTGATAATTGTTGAGGAAAGCAAAGCAGAGGCGAGTATGGCCTTGGTGACAGAATCCAATTCTATAAAGCTAGAATATTCATTTTGTTTGTAAAGACACGTTTCTTGTGGAAAATGTAGGCTACAGTGGAAATAACTCTGATGAAAGTCATGATGAGACGTTTGGTGCAATCTTTGTATCATTTCACTTGTGAGTATTAGGGTGAAGTAGAGCTGAGGGAAATGAAAGAAACGGTACCTTATTAGAAGCATAAAAGCTAGTGACTGTATCTTGGCCAGTGTTCCCGTTTTTCCAGTAAGCTGTCTGCTCTACGGAGGTGTATAACCCTAATGGCTTGTTGTATGCCATTAAAAGGTATTGTACACTCATAAAAGAATGACATTTTGATCAATGCTGTTAAAAGAATTACTGTCTTGACACAGAAAAGCTTTCCTGCTGCAAGTTTAAAAATATGCCTTTAAAAGCTTTTTATTGAATACCTTTGCATCCCTCAGAAATGTGCCATTTTGGCACAGGGTTGCTCTGAAGTATTCCATGTTGTAACTGAAATAGCAAGACCCTCTGTTTACCATCAGAAGGGAACAAGGCTAGGCAGGCGTATTCACTTAACTACTGTCAGGGGGACTAAAGAAAAAGCACCTTGAGCTACTTGTATGCAGTCTAAAAATAAGAACTCCCCGTTTTTAAAGAATCCAAAATCATTTGAAAGCTATTTGTTTTGCTTTGCCATTGATTCTTTGTCCCTCCAGCTCTGTTTGACTGTCCCTTTGGACTTTGAAGCTGTATATTGATGTTGGGAGGGAGGAAGCAGGCAGGTGGCAGAGAGGAAAACCACAAATGTCTTCACAGCAGCTGGATGCTGCCTCATAGGCTGCCTGTGCGCAGCGGAACCTCTGTCTCGGAGGTTTCCTTGGTCATTCTGTTCTGGTAATACTTCTCGTAGCAGAAATTTCCCCTTAGATTTATTAAAGGATCTTGTATGGGAGCTATTGTTTAATCACAGCTGCCGCAGTAACGTTCACCTGGCTGGACTGCCACTAACATTACAGCTAAACTGCAGCGGTTCAGCTGCATCTGCTGCTGCCAAGTGGGAGCACCCGGAGCGGCGCCTGTGGGTCTGACGGTGCTCTCGGGTGCAGAGCTCATGTCTCTGTGACGTCCTCGGAACTCGTCACTGACCTCATTATCTGACCGGCCTCAACACAAGTGTCAAAGCTCTAGCTTGGCAATTAGGAGACATGGTGTAAATCCTCAGCTTTGTTGTGGCTTTACATGTCCTCCAACAGTTTGTGTTCCTTGGGTCTTGGTCTTTCAGATCTTCTGCTTGGTTGTATGATGTTGTTTTATTTTGAAATAAAACGATCAGTTGAAAGAGCACAGTAGAGCTGTGATTTTATGACACAAAGGCAGCTTTTCTGAGGCATGCACTGGTCCTCCATATCATCTGATCAGAGCAAGGAAGTTGTGCTCTGGATGTGTTTGGCATCCTTCATTTCCAGGCATGGGGCTGTCAGCAGCTGGTGGGGCAAGAGTGCCCTGTGATGGGTAAGTGAGGACGTACCATTAATGCTAGGCGTTGGGCAGAATTGCACAACCAAGTCTTATAGCTCTTCTAGGTCCCTGCAGCAGGGAGTTGGGATATACCTGAGCAGCTTCTAAGCACAGCTTTTTAAGACCCAGAATTTCTGTCAGGAAAAGGAAATGTTAATACTCTCCAATATGTAGAAAAATAAGGTGTAAAAGGAAGAAACATAATTGCTGCTGGAGTGTCTGCACGTATGTCATTGGCATATCAGGAATCGGGATGTCGCTCAGAGGTGTGACTATGGTTAAGATGCACGTAATAAGCTTCCTAATTCCCCACCAGACTCTCTAATTCTATTTTATTGTTCTGGGAAGGTGTGAAAAGCCAAAAGGCTTCCTTAGCTCCATCACATAAACTTTTGATAACGTTCTAGTCTGGTTTCTAGACCTGCTAAAGCTGAGTGATGATGTGTCACTGAATTAGTCCTCTCTATATTGTCAAAAGACAATGGGAGCCAAGTTCCTATGTGGAGAACAGGTGACACATGGCAGCGAATATGGACACGGTAGAAACTCAACAACTTAAAAAACTAACTACAAAGCAACAGTAACTTGAAGTATGAAAGGACATGAGAGTTCTCCTCCTTTGTTTACTGTCTCCTACATTATATAGCTTCTCGCTGACAGTTCCAGCTTATTTTTCCATTTTGGCCCAACGCCTGTAGTAGTTTTTCACTAGAAACGAGACTTGTATGTGCTATTGTCAGTAGCTTATTAGAGGCTCGCATGCTTATTTCAGAGCCCTGCCTCCTGTGTGGAGGAGCCTGTTGGTGCCTTGGGCTCGGCCATTCGCACCATCTCCCTTCCCAGCATGGGCTGGATCAGTCACAACCCCCATGCAAACAGTCAATTCCTTAACCAGGTGCCTCCTTCAGAGGCAGAGGAGGGATGTGAAGGGCCCGCGCTGGCTCCTGGAGGACGCGTGTCCCTGCGTTCCCGCTGGTGCCGCAAGCGCGGAGCCGCCAAAGCCGCGCGGCCTCCCCGCGGCCTGCGCCGCCCTTCCTGACATGGCGCCACGAGGGCGTCCCGCTTGGGCTGGGCTCGGCCCCCTGCCCTCTGCTCTTCTCCCGCTGCTCCCACCTGTGTAACCGGAGCGCCAGAGGAAATTTGGAAGTAAAATCATCTCCGTGGCCCTGTTTACCCGAGGCGTCTCCCCGAAGCCTGCCTTTTCTACCGTGACCTTTCAGAAAACCCGCTCCGGGACACGCTTCCATTGTGTGAGTGTGGCTTACATGTATTTTCTTACATTTAGTGATATTAAAGAACAATCTTTGCTTGACACTTGCTTACCTGGCAGAGTTTTCTGTCACAGATCCTTGTTTATATTGCTCTGTAATCTGTAAATTTGTTCAGTAATCATCTTATATTTTCTTACAAGGCAGAGACAAAAATGCTCAATAATAAAGGGTCAGGCTGTTGAAGGTGGTATTAAAAGAAGCCATTCTCTTCTGTGCTGATATTTTTACCTGTTGAGGGAGGCTGGAAACCTTGAGGGAGCGTTTGCCCTCATCTACAGTTACATTTAGAGGCCTATCAATCCCTGACCCATTTGATGTGTGTCATGTTGATTTTGAATTTCTTAATCAAAATGTCTGCTTTACAAAAATCTGCCCTATCTGTGCTATTGATTCACAATAAACTCTTAATTAAAAGATCAAGCTGGTTCAAGAATATATTTTTTGCAATCTGTATCATTCATACTATATTGTCCTCTTTAATTCTTTTAAATTGATTTCTGTATTGGCCATTCTGTTACTTTGAGCTTAGTGTTAGACAGACCAGATTAGTTACTTAAGTTACTCCATGTACTTTTAAAACATACTGTTTCTCTGTACTCTCACATACCTTGTCTTTTCTGAGGCGCACTAAAAATAATCATTAATGATCCAAACAGGTTTTCAGACAAGCTCTTCTAATCACCATGCAAATCAAAACCTAGATCTTAACTCTTTCCCGTTTGACCTAGTTCAAGCTACTCAATTTATAAATGTCCTATCAGAGCCATATGACTTCCTGTGGGACTTCAGCTTGCATTAATCTGTTATCAGTATGATGTTTCCTAGAGTCCCTCTATTTAATGGCCAAATCGACAGCATTACATGGTTAACTTTGACCTTGAAGGCCTTGTCACTGTTTTGGAATCTTTGGCTACACAAATAAAGGTGGGATAGAAGCTGAAGGTAAAAATCTTTGGGTTATTTCAAGTGGCCCACATTGGTTTATCCTCGATTAATATTTTGAAGTTAATTTGTGCAGCTATGCAATAGAGAAGTTCAACAAACTTTTATAGTTAAAACCAAATCTATAGAAATTGGCCATGTAAGGAATTGCTATAATCAACCTATCTAGCAGAGAGGCTAATTGTTTGATATCTATATCTAAATTATATTGTTCTTAAAGCAACTCAATCTTACTGACATGTAAGGAAGCTGATGGGAGTAAATCTCTGGGCAATAGAGGAAGATGGTCTTTTATTTATATACATACTTACATATAAATATATACATATTATCTTAGAATGAGAGAAAGTAATCATTATTAATGGTTGCATGTTGCAGTATGAGAGGAATAAAGGGTGTCAAGGAATAATACTCTGTAAGGAGTACAAGATACAAGGAATAAAATGGAAATATTTATTTTCTGGTTCTTTTTTCATAAGATGAACAGCTGGTACCTGTTGAGTGTCTTTTGAGAGTAAACAGGTCATTAAAATACGTGACTAGGAAGGTATGGGTTTTATTACTTGCTTGAGTCTTGAGGATAACATTTATAAGATCATATGATAAGAGCATATTCTAAGATTTGGAAAATTCTTGTCTATGTCTTATATGTGTATATAAATGTGTGTGTATACATACGTAATACATATATATGATGTAATATGCAATACATACTTTTATATATATTTATATATGTGTGTGTGTATATATATATAAAATAAAAAAAAAGAGTAGACTGACCAGTAATTCAGAGATTTGAATTTTGCCTTTAAGTTTGCAATTTTGGCTGCAGTAAGGGTGTGCTTTCTTGTTATGGGCCTTACCTGAGGAACAGTATATATGTGGATGCTTTAGTGAATCACATATTGAAAAAAGATCTAGTTCATTTTACTTTCCTTCTATTTCTAGAAGTGCATTGTTTGAGTTGTGAGATGTTTTCTTAGTAGGTCTAGTGTTTGGGCTATAGGGATTTCAGATCTTTCAAAGGAAAGAAGATAGCTTCAAATTCAGTTCAGAGTCAGATATTTGTTTTATTAGTGGAAAATTTTGTCTCCTGTGTTTTCCCCATTCTAGCTAACCTTTTCTTGTCATCTAAGAAATTAATTTCTTTGTTGGAATCATTGCAAGTAAACTTGATAGCAGGAGTGCTGTTATTGAGGCAGCTTACACAGTGATTTGCTAAGTACAGCCTCTTCATATAATGTGAAGCAGAAGTCGATTTATTGACCACTACTGGGATTTCAGGAATCTGTTGAACTACCTGGCTTTTTTCTCCTTCTCTCATAAAATTCACTATTGAATGCCTTTTCTCTGGCATCCTCCTGGCGAGGATTCTCTTTGATGTGCAGTTGTACAGCGTGAGCAAAGGATCATTCAGTTTGCTACGTGTTTCTGTGCTATAGACTTGGGCTTTAGTAGTATACATAGGGTCATTTAAGGTAGCTTTTGTGACATCAGACTATTAAAGGCCTTTCTTAAAAGTACTTTCTTATATAAAGAGGAATCTTGTGACTTGCTTATCTAGACTGTGAAATACTGGCAGTCGTTGCTACATTAGCATATTGAAATTGGAACAAAACAGTCTTGAACGTTAATTTTACTGTGAGCGTAATACTTATGTTGCAGTGTCCTCCCTGTAAACTATAATCTCGTACTTTTCTGGAGTCCTAATAAGTGTATAATCTGATTAGATTGTTTGCTGTGTATTCATCATGTTTGTTGTAACCTTCTACAAAATTTCCTTTTCCTTCGGAGGAAGGTGCCTGTTGTGAATGAAAGTGAATTGGGCTCTCTGGTAATCTGAGAAAACGATATTTTAAAATTGAATCAGCGTGAGCTGTACAAAGCGAGTTACAGACTCACGGGATGAGGTGCCTTCTGCCAAGTCCTTCGTTTTGCTTTAAAGTTTACACTAATCTCTAGAGGGTTTCAGAGGTGGGGAGCAGTGGCGGCTCCTTAACTGTCATTCCTTCCAAAAAAATCATCATTTTATCTCTAGTTCTTCTGCTGGATTCTTGTCAGCTTTTCCTAAGCACTGTTGCAAACAGGATGGCAGACTTGATGTACCCAGGGCTGGCAATGGCAACTCAAAGACTCTGTGCTCTGTTCTGTGTGTATTTCTCTCCTGTGTGAGCTACGTAACTTGCTGTGCGAGGTCTGAGTGCAGCATGATGCCATCTGGAGCCATTAAAATGCCTGCAGTACTACTATGTGTATTAAGAGACAAAGATACCTAATACAGAAAAGTGATTAGAATAGGTTAGATAATTGCAAGCACGAGAGTGACAACATTAGTATTTTCCAAACGTTCCCATTATGCTTTCTTTATTTCTGTATTTCTTAGTTTTTCTGTTTTTGTTTGTTTTTGCTGGCAGTTGCAGAGATTAGGGGATCCAATGAAGGTGAGCATTAGGAGGATCTGTGTCATGCTTTTACTGTCTTCTAGGAAAGCTTTGCAGTGCTCATGAATTCATACACAGTCTTACCTTTCTGGCTTCCCATCTGAAAAAGACATTTGTTTCTTGTCCTGCCTCCCCTCTCTTCTCAATCATCTTTTGTCTGCCAAGCAGTCATCCAAAGAGGACACTGAGCTCAAAGATGGTGAGCAAGCGAGCGATCGTACAAAGCATCTTTGTGGCTCAGACACCACAATGCAGCTCCTCTCTGTCTTTAATTAAACTTGGGTTTTTCTGTTGTTGTAGCTGGAAGCAGTGTGCTGACACAACTCACTCTTGTATAGAACAGATTAAAATGTCAATGTTTTAATGTTCTCATCTGTGGGAAAAAGAAAATAGTCGGGTGTTTTATTTATAACTTAAAAAGAGACTGTACTATGGAGCAGGATTGCTTGTAGGAGATGGAAAAAATCACTTCAACAATTAAAGATACAGAGTCCCATTTAATATTAGGAGTCTGAAAAAGACTGCAAAAATCGAAAGGATGAAATGGCTTGAGGAAAGAGGTTATGCTGGGACAAAGCTATTAGATAACTTGCTGTATTTTTGCTCCCTTGTTATGTGCTGTTTTCGTTGCATTTGTGGCTTAGTGCACGTGTGCATCTCATAAGTTAATGTAACAAACAGGTGAATGTGCCATGAGGAGCAGGAAGAATTAGAGTGCCTAAAAAGAATGATCAGAAGCCAGGATTGTCCTTGATGCTGTGGCACCTTTCTGGAGGAGGGAGTTGTATCTCTCTCTTGGGGAAGAAAGGCTCATATACGAATAAAATTACATATTCCGTTCGTGTTTTGTGCAAACTTGCTTCCTCAGCAGTTTGGGAAATGATGGTGAAAGTGATCTGCAGGTGCAGACTGTGACCCCAGCGTGCAGGAGGTACCTGGGTGCTTCTGCAACAGCGGTTACAGTGCGTTGGGAACACGAGCTCAAGCCCTTGGAAGGGCTCATGGCTCCCCTCGCTTGGCTTTGGGGCCCTTCGCATCAGAAGCCTTGAGCATTTATTGCCACAATGAATCTGCTTGGTGAATTAATGAGAGCTTCAGGGGTCAGGCTGATTAGCCGAGCCCATTTCACTATCTGAAAATATTCTCTGAGAAGGGAACAAAAGATAAATACAGAAGATGCTAGGGTCTGTCCCCAGGGTGTGTAGCCGTCCTGTCCCAAGGATCTGTTTATTCCTTTGACCTGCCAATGCTATGGGTTTGTTGCAGGGTAATAACCAGGTAAGTGCAGGCTGCTGCCTGATGGAGGGGGGTTAAACTGTCAGCTGCAATCCTTTACTTTGGAGAAACGCTGCTTTTCCTCAGAAAAAACCTCCAGACCTTATTTAGAGCTGTGCTTGGTCTGGGCTCTCCTCTGGGTTAACATCTGTGGAATCTGCATCTTTCTGGCAGTTGTCGCCCTCACATGCGAGCTACAGCTGTGCCCCAGTGCCCTGTTGGGTTGCCTCTCCGGAGCAAAGAGAAACGATCCGTTTTATTTGGGGAAATAAAGAGCTTCCACTGAGCGCTTATGCTAAAAGAGGGGGCCCTGCTTTTTGCAGTGTCTTTCCTTTCCTCCTTTTAACCATCTCCTCCCACGTTGTTGCTGTGGGATCAATTTGTTGGCAAGGGTTATTCAAACACGAGCAGAATGCGTGTTCCGACTGTTCCTGTTGGGCTTGGCCGTCGCAGCCAACAAAAACAGCGCTGGTGTGGGAACTGGTGCTGGGTATCTGAGCCGAGCTGTTCTTGGTGGTCTGTGTTTTACTACAGTGAAAAGCGCCAGGGGTTTCTTTCCCAGAGCGTTCATTTGTGTTCCCTCCATTCATTGTTTATAGAACGGTAGTGTCGGGGGACAGTCGAAATAAATCCTTGGAGGGACTTCTGTGGTTTCCTTCACTTTCGGCTCGTTTCCCCACACACGTATGTGCTTCGTGCTGCCCTGGGTCTGCCTCCCTGCAGTGGCTTGATTTCTTCTTCCAAGTGCCGTCATGGGCAGATTTTCCCAAGGTGAAACCTGGCACTGGGGACATTTGCTAGAACAAAAAGGCGTCCGGAGCAAATGTGGGCGTCCCTGGAGCGGCTCCGGAGCAGGGGCCATGTGGCCTTTCCCGCTGAGCCGCGTCCCGGCCAACAACATCAAGAAGATGCTGCAATCTGAGCCTGGTTCCCCCATCACAGGAATCAGCCCGCGCTTTTCCAGGAAAATCTCGGGCTATTGAAGCATTTAGTGCTGCGCTTTGTGATACCAGTTCAAGTATTTGGTAACCACCACAAATTCCTCACTGGTTGCGCTTTGTTGCTTAAGTGAAAGTCCAGAACACAGAGATACTTGTGGGAGCCGAATGGTTTGAAGCTTTCTGTAATTTTTCCTGTTACCCTCAGGGCGCTCTGAAAAAAACTCAGCTCTTTGTAGTATCTTTGGGATATGGTGGAGTCCCCGATCAGACACTTTTGTATTAAATAAAAGGTAAGATAAGCCTAAAAGCATTGAATTTGGTATTTAAAATCTCTAGAGACCAGTCCCAGTGTGTATCTATCTGGGCTAATTTGCCGAACTATTTAGTTCCTTCTCCTGAATAACAACCGTTCCACCCCCAGCATTTTGAAGTCAGTTTTGTCTCTATGGCTGCCAGGAATAACTTCACTTTGCACGGGTAATTAACTGGATTGAGTAACAGAGAGGGGGAAAAAAAACACATTTTATTTCCACACTGTGGTAATAATAAATCTGTTACTACTTTTGGCACTCCATGTTCTTACCATAGTTGGGTATGTCTTAATGAGGAAGTGGCTCCTGTGCCCAAGTTCAAATACCAGCCGGGCGGAGGCGGCCGCGGCCGTGGGAGGGGGTCAGCGCGGCGGCCGCACCGCACACGCGCAGCTGCCTCTCTTATTTAATATTTATTTCAGTTGGAAGCTTCCAGTGCTTCTGCAGCAAGGTGAGGTATGGGATTTCCCATCATGTTGGAATCCAGGCTTTGCTGAGGTGGAAATCTATGAAACCAAACCTCCTATTTCACTTGTAAGCTGGTTTATTGAAAGTCGTGTTCATGTTTGGCAGCCTGAGGCTCACCTGCCCTGCTGCCCCCCTGCCCCAGCGGGGCAGGGGCTTTGGGGCCCGCGCGCTGGGTTGAACTCCGGCACCACGGACAACGCAGTGGAAAGCAGAAGCGCTTGAGGAAGAAATGCACTAATTGCTGCAGCGGTGGAAATAGCAGGTTGCTCATCTTGCTTACGCCTGCTGATGTGTCCTCCTGCCGGCCCCTATCCCGCTGCCTAATTCCTGCTGCACCCGTTGCAGTTCTGCGCTTCCTCTTCCAGCCTCTCTCTGCGAACTGTCTCGCCTGCACTGCCCGCCTGTCTGCTCCTGCAGAACTTGCAGTGTAAAAATGAAGTCATCTTTATTTAATACAATTCAGTAGGTGCGTTTTCTAATGATGGTGTGTGTTGTGGGGTGGTTAGAGCTGCAGAATTTGGAGGTATTTAACCAACCATGGAATCAAGAAAAATGTCAAGACAATCTTTGGGGGACAGTGCTATTTGCCAAAAACTTCATTTTATTGAACCATGCAAGTGTTTCTAAAAAATGTCTGGAAAACAAAAATCTGTAGAAAACTTCAATGCCCCTGTTGTGTTGTAGAACATTGCCTTCCCTCCCCTTAACTATTTTTACCCTCTGCGGGTCATTCTTCTGGGCATCTGTAACACCTGTGCTCTTGTGGAGGACAGTGAATATGTGAGCTTGATCCAGAGCTGTTTTGGCTAGCAAAATACTCAAGAAATTCTAGCAAGCATTGAAGAGGGATCTTCTTTTTTAAGTGTGCAAGCATAAATTAATCTTACTTTTAGTTCTACAATTTAAAATCTGTCCTTCATGATTCACTGTATAAACCTGTGTTTTGTTTTTTAACAATTAATCTATCTCTTATTGGCAATAAGTCCAGATAGTGACATATTTGGGATAGTTTCTTCTTTGAGATAATAAATCTGCACATACTTTAAGGATAAACTGGCATCTGGAGGTGTGAGGGACTCGTGGCTGGTGAAGTGGCTCATTAAAACTGCAAGATCAGTCTGAAGTCTGATGCTACTGAATGAAGAATGGGACAACAGAAATCGGCATGGGGTAGGAACTGGAAACCCCTCCGGCTCGGGTGTCCCAGTGCCGTGGGGTGTCCCAGCGGGCTGGTTCACCCTGCAGCTCCTCAGGGCTTCCAGGCAGCTGCTCGGAGGCAGCGCTGGGAACAGCTCGTGTCCCGTTTTGCAGGAAGAATCTGACGGTTTCAGCCACGCGGGGTGGCTATGCTGTAGCTGTGCCCGTCACCCCCCGATGATGGGAGAAGATAAAGGCCCACGTGTAAGTTCACAGGGCTGCGGCAGACTGATGGATGGTTTTGCTGCATCTACAGTACTTGTAATAAATGGAGTTTTCCCTCAATGACTTACTCATTAAAAAGAGTAGTCTGAAGTACTTACCCGTTTGGGCTGGGACCTCTCTTTCATGCAGCATTGTTCCTTTATGACTGCTGCATCTGTTAGTGTTTGACACGCTAATAGCATTCAGCTTGGCCCCTTGTGAGCCGCCTGGTGCCGTGGAAGCGCTTCCCGGTAACTGCAAGAACTCGGGAGGCCAGGGATGCTGCTGCGCTGGGAGGAGATTCCACCAGCAATTGTGAGGGAGCAGGATGAGCTGCTTGTAACATACGTTCCTAATTTATTTGTGTTAGTTTTTATTCTGCTTCTGGGTACTCTAACAACTATGGCATGTGTGCTGGTTTCCCATCTGCTCCGAATGAGACAAATGGAAGCATTTAGTGGCTTTGCTGTGTAGACCCCTGTTCAGTTGCTGCCTGCAGGACTAGACAATTGAAATGAGCTGCAGACTGACCAACATCTTGAGTCCAGCTGAGGAACATCTGGAAACCAAGGTGCAGTCAGAACATGGCAGCACTGTTACCTAAGAGCCACTTTTCCTCACACAGGGCTTTGGGGAATACTCCGTGCCTTTCTGCAGTGTCTGTGCACACCGTTGTCTTTAGCAGTCTCACCCGGGCTTCCCTGGGGAACGCTGTGGGTTCTGTGTGCTTTGAGCTTACTCTTTTGTCCACATCACTCCTTCAGTGTTTTCAGTATTCATCTGCAATGCTGCAAAACCTCAAGTAAATGTGAAAATGCCAAATATAAACATAATCCCCACAGTATGGAGTCCTTTTGCTTCCACCTATTTAGTTTCCAAAGGGGATGCATAGTGGCGGTATTGACATACAAAGTCCTAAGTGTGAAACTTGGCATCTTGTGATATTGTTCAGTATGACTTCTAGTTACGATGTGGATGTGCTGAGGAGCAGGGATGGGAAATGGGCTTCCCTGCTTGTAAGGCTGGAAAAACAGTGAGACTCGGCCCCACAATGAAAACATTCCTGTCTGGGCTTACGGTAGCGCCCTATGGCTAATGTGGTGCACAAGGACATAGAGGTTGAGAGAGGGGTTTGGAGAACTTGCATGATTGTAGGAAATGTGTGATTAAATAACAAAAACAAATTTAAAAATATTTTTTCTGAATAACTCTTCAACAAGCTTTAAAAACAAAACAAAACAAAAAGCCTCTTAACTCATAATGCAGGACCTTGAAAATGATGAAAATATCGGTAATTTTTTTTACAGGAGTTGAGTAAAGCTGAGGTGGAAGGCATTATTTTGAATGGGGATTCCTATACAAGGGAAATGCACACTTATTAACATGCAGAATAATGTGTGTTATCCCAACAGCCCAAGATTCTCCTCCATCAAACTCTCCTGTATTTTGTCCAAATTAAGTGGTGCAAATATCTTTGATCTCCGACATTTTCCTGAGCTCTGATTATTCTTTCTGTTTTGTCAATTTTTGGGTGTTTTTTTCCATCTTTAAGAACTATTCCTCCTTATTTGCTTATTCAAAGCAGCACCTAAAAATGAAAGTGTTTTCTGTTTTTGAAAAATCTTCCATCGTGGGCAGATCTGCTGTCTCTGTCAGTGAACAGCAGTTCTTCATTCTTTGTTGCAGACATTCTCTGAAGTCAGGAACCACTTGCCATCATCTACCTTACAAAGTGTCTGTTACAGGTGTAACATGTTTTCCTGCCTACTAATCTTTAGGAATAACATTAAAAGTATTCTTCATATGTTAACAAAACATGAATAAAGCATATGTTTTCCGTAAAACCAAACTTAAGAACAGTTGTTTAGCATGTGCTTTGGAGAACCAGGAGTAGAACGGGGATCCTAGCAGATCAGCACTAGCAGCTCTGCGCTGGAGCTGGACTTTAGTAACGTGGTGATTTGTGAAAGCTTCTCAACGCTGTAGGAGGACTCAAGAGGTCAGCAGTGAAAATTGCAGGGCTGTTTTCAGGTCTTTAATGCTGTAGAATGGGCAAAAGTGGCCATGACTGTGACATAATTGGACAGGTCTTGTGTTGGACTAGATACTGCCAGATTTCTGTCAGAGGTAGCTCAGGCAACACAAGCAGAACATGAGGATCCAGAGGCCAGCTCTGCACAGTTACTTAGCTGGCTGGAGATGTCTGCTGTGATGGCTAATGGGCCTCAAGTGGCTACTTCTCTTCTCGCTACAGCTCCGTGCTGCGCAGGTACTTTACCTCCGAGTTAGGCCTTGGTTCGGACTTGAGCGCCAGGGACTTTATTTTGCCTACAAGCTTCTGCTTTGTAATAGTGGTGCATGTCTGGCTCCTAGATGAGTTCTGCCTGGATGAGAGCAGGACCTTGCAGCACGTCCTGAGGTTGAGATGGTTTCCTTGGCCATCGCTCTGTAACCTAATTATTGAGAGGGGATGTGACCCGCAATTCCATTTAGCAATACCCTCCTCTTCATCAGCCTGAAAATATTTAAAATGTGATTGCCAGCATTGGGATGAGCACAGGAGAGAAGTCCCTGGGTGATGGATTGAGTGCGTAGCCCAAGAACCGATCAGATCAGACTGCTGGGAGGCTGCAGGGAGAGGCATGATAGCGGCTGCGTGGGCAGAGGTCAGGGATCTGCTCGGAATTGGAATCTGTTCACTCTGCTTTTCATGGCAAAGCAAGCCAGGCCTCTGTGGACTTTCTAAACCAAGTGAATTATGGTCCTGAACAGTAATGTGGTATTGCTAATGATTTCATTGCTGACCACAACTGCTGGCAGCAGGGCTAGCATTGTCATTTCACTTCTGATATACATTTTTGAGGTATTTTGCTTATTAAATTAGCTGACTTCTTTACGTACTGTGCAGGCTATTATTTTGAATTAAGCATAGGTTGTGCAAGTTAAAGTCTGCGAGTTATGTTGTTCTTTGCTTAGTGCTGCTGAGGATAGCTATTTTGAATCAATCTGATGTCTATCTAGTTAACTTTTCTGTATTAATTTTGAGGCCCAAATGGGTTTGCTATAAGGGAGAGCAGCCCAAAGGTTTCTCTAGACAGCTGTCCCCAGTTGTTTGGCCCTAACCAGACTCTGATAGAGCAGATGTCCAAGTTAAAAAGGGTTGAAATTTTGAGCCGTTTGAAGATTCTCAAGAATTTCTGAGTTCTTTGTTTTCTAGGACTGCTTTTGTGTGTTCTACACCTTGAGTAGTGGTACAGTTGGAGCTCGGAGTGAAAATGTGCTCCTTCATCTGCTAACACACTGGTAAAATCATGGTGAAACTGCAGAAGATGGATGGTTTGGTTTTGCCTGCTCCTGAGCTCTGCAGAGGTTGCTGTGGCTCGGGTCCTACCTACACAAAACCTCTTGATTAGTAAGAGGTGCCACTGAGGCAGCGGGCCCTGAAGTTGTCTTGAGCTCCAGTGTGTCGACGGCTGAACACCCCTGTTCTGCAGAGCAGAGCCCATGTTCACATTAGTCCTTCAGAGCTTCTTCATAATTGCTCTTCCTTCCAGACAAATCCCAGCTAAGTGTGTGCTTTAGTGTGGCCTGCTTACCACAAAGGACAAAGAAATCTTTCATCTGTATTTATACGTATGTACACATATGCGTGTACATGTATGTGCTCAAGCCTAGCAAGAAGAATCACGGCTTGCCAAGTGTACTCAACCCTTAGGGTGATGTTCTCCGGTGCACTGTTCCCAGCAAAGAAGCCCAGTTTGGGAAATGATCCGAGTGATCTGTATAGTCTAGCTGCTTCTGAAACAGGGCAGCTTTATGGGGGACTGGGTGGTCAGGGTGCAAGTAGATAAAATGTTGAGTGTCTTTAATTTGTGGTTCTCAGAGCAAGGTAAACTAAATTCCAGGAAGATTAGAGCTATCTGTTTGCAGAAATGTTCAAGAATTTTCTTTGCATTTTTCGTGATTCTGCAAACCCCAGGCCTGACCTCGCGTGGTTTTGTCTCGAAGCGAAGGCAGCCACACTCTCATAGACAAATAACACATACATGAGTCAAAAGCAGGTCGTTTGCAGAACTGCTGTTCATTTGCTGTCAAAGGCCCCGATTCTTTTTCCCCACTGTCATGAAAAGAAGGAACTCCTCACCCCATTTCCAAAGAGATGTTGCTCCTAGAGATGGATATGAGCCACTGAAAGGGAAAATGGAAGCCAGGCCAGCATCTCTTCAAACTGGCTGGAGTCTGTTCCGTCAGTGACTGGGGATGATGTAGTATGTGTAAGGCCTGGAAGATGGTCCTGTTTCTGAGTCCTTCAGCCAGCAGCTGCGGCGCCCTGCGGCAGCCGTGGGCCGCTGGCTGTTGCTTGGCCAAAGTCATCCTGCCACATAGCGTTGTCCGGGCAGGCGGGAGAGCTGGCTCTGCTCTTCATCTTCAAGGACTTGTCCTCTTCAGACACGTCCTCTGCACTTTGTGATACACTTTACGTAGCAGCTGCATTAAAATCTCCGGTGTACAATCTCTGCCTGCAGTGCTTGGAAGTGGAGGAGAAAGAAGGTAAGAGATCACTGGCAGCAGTAAAAGCTGGCATTTAATGGTAACTTGTTTTCATGTTAATGAGGTGCGGGATGTGGGCCGGACCGAATCTGGGTGCTTCTCGGTATGTGCCCGGATGACGTCGCTGGTCCCCGTGCTGGGCCCGTGCACCGACTCACATCCCTGCGGAGCGTCTCCGCGTGCCGGCGCTGCCGGCGCAGCCGCAGCCTGGGCCGCCCGGCGTGCAGGACCTGGCCCCGCTGCGCCCGGCGCATCCTGCACCCTGGCGCGGAGCGCGTGGCACGGCCGGGGCTCCTCCGCACAGCCCTCGCACCCCAGGAAACCGGGAATGTGCAGCAGTTTTTCCTCGGTTACATCTGTACATCCCTACGGCTTTTAATTATGTAGCTTGAATGAAAACTGAATAATTAGCCGTGAGCCTGTACATGTACCTGGTACGTCTTTGACACGTACTGAAAAAGCCTCTTTAGTCACTTGTGTCTTCCCAGTTTGGCTTTTTCAAGAATGCAGCAGCAAAAGCAAAGCGCCCGGGCTCTTCTGGGGAGCGGTGTGACTTGCAAATATTTGGTTGGTTCTGTTCCTGTCCAGCTCTTCTGGGTAAAACTCATTTACTGTTTTTTTTCCTTTTAAACTGCTAGCTGACCTTACATACGAATCCCAGCTGTGCATTAGCATTGCTTGGGGATGTGTTTGTATCTTTTGTCTAAAAATACCCAGCCGGTAGGATTCATGATCCATGAAAGCTAATTGAAACAATTTCTCTTCAAGTTTTGGCAAGCGAAGCATGCATTATAAGCATTAATATCTATAAATTGAATTGTTAATGAATCTAGACACTAATAATGAATGCAATTTTGCAGGCTTAACTAGAAACACTAAAATTATCAGGATCTGGAACAGAATTTTCAATCATTTTTGCTTATTAAATAGCAAAGCTATGCTTTTAATAAGCTAATCATTTATATTTGACCCCATAGGAGTAGCTTGGCTGATTAGAAACAGTGCAAAACAATGTTGTTTTTCTCTCACTGTTTTAACTACCACGGTGCTGAAATTTCAGATTAGAGATTTATCTCCCATTGTGAGTGTGGCCCAAATGCTTATTCTGCAGTTCCTCCAAAGGAGTTTGCAGCAGAACCGGAGTGTGTCCCATGCAGCAGGAGAGCACTCGGTGCACGTGAACAGTCAGGTTTATTTACCTAAACAGTGCAAAAATATAATAAATGAAAGTGATCAGAGACCTCTGTTCACTTTCTTCTGTATCTGGAAATGATAGCATTGATAAATGAAGGAGCATTTGATAAAATTCAACATCAAAATAATAAATTAATCTTTTCCAGCTAATTTAAATTTAGCGCTATGATGGTCTTGTGATCTTACTCCCAGCAAGAACGCAGCAGAGCTCAGAAGGCCGCTTTGTGTTGGTGCAGCTCCTTAGAAAAGGTGATCCTGCCATATCCTGAATGGAAATGCGTCTTTCGGGTCGTGTGTGTGAACAGGGCTCAAGTACCTGAGTGCTACTGCGTGTACCCAAAGAGGAGCTGCCGTTTGGAGCTCACTCGGTGATTAAAATGTAAGGATTGATGGGTCTCGGAGCAATGAGTGTCCTTTATTACCCACAAAGGAAGAAATGGTGGTTGCCTTCCATCCTCCCCAAAGGGTGTAATTCCCGAGGGAGTTCGTTGCTCTCTGTACGTAGAGGACACGCCACTATCACCCATAGCCTCATCGTGTGAGCCTGTGGCTCGCAGCAGTTGCTTGGAATGTGCAATAAGCTTCTGATTTGTCTGTTCCTGCTGCACAACAGAGCTTGGTGCAGGGCACATTTTATGGATGACCCCAAGGGAAGGACGTATTTATACTAAAGAGGCAATGCCATGAGCCAGTATATCTGAAATTCTCTGCTGATCTAGCTATGCAAACTCACTTGGCTGCATGTCTCGGAGTTTGTTTGCTAATTTATTTGGCTTGGGGAAAGCAATAGCAAATGTACTTCAGGCTTATCCAAAAGTGGCTTGAGTCCTTCTAATTTTCCCTTCATATTGACAGAAAATAAAGAATTGTTGTTCTTTTTTCTCACTTGTAATACAAGCTCATGAGTTGAAGTCCTAAGTTTGAATTAATACAACTTGCTTTGCTATGCGGTGGCAAGATGTGAGCAGTTGCCTCTTGGCAGGGCTTGGAGTCTGTAATGCCAGCGTAGCAGGTATGCTGCCCAAATGCAAACAATTGCCATATCCTTTTTCTTCCTCATTTCTTCAGGCTTAGATGCAGCTTCTTGCAGTTCTTTGTTAAACTAGGCAGCCTCCCAGGGCCGAGTGTGTTCTCCAGGAGGCGGAAGCTGGATCGGGAGCTGGATTGGGAGCTGGGCTCTGCCGTCCCCTGCTCTGCTGTTGATGAAAAGCCGTGACCCGACACCCCGGGTAGCTTTCAACGGCTGCTCTGGTACTTCTCTGTCCTGTTTTTCTTGTGAGAAATCAAAATTCTGGGGGTTAAATATTAAAATCAACATTAGTAACCGGTATGCAAGTCATCATTAATGACTAGTGTGTCCAGTTTTATTCTTTCTATCTTCCGCTTTGCAATATTCCTTTTTTTTATTGCCCTATTAATTTGGGAAATCTGCTCAGTGATATTAGCTGTTCACACTTAGGAGACTAACTGGCCTGAAGTTAATTCTTCCTGTTTAACTGCTTCAGTTAATACTAATAGCATTAAGGATATTGGCGTTCCTATTTGCTGAATAGTATGTTCTTCTGTATTTTTAGGTAAGTTTAGTAAGCACACTTTTCAATAATTTCACAAGTTATCCAAATAAATCTAGGAAACTGCTAGTGAGTCATATACAAACTACACCAAAAATATTTTTACTCTGAAATAAATATTTATAAAGTATCTGTGCTACCCTTTTCAAAGGTATCAAGTTCCTCAAATTAACGGGGAAATAAATTAATCTAAATTAACCTTTAGCATAAGTAAGCCTTATTGAGTTACACAGCTATTTCAGTAGCAGGATGTTATGCCAAGAGTCTTCCTAGTCTCAAAGCCACTGCTGCAAAGTATTGGTGTTTCTTTTTTTTTTTTTTTTTTTTTCCCCCTATAGCAGAAATATCAAATGCTACTACTAGGTAGACCTGCTGTAGTCCATTTCAGAGACCAGTCCTACCACCCTTAATGTACTATTAAAGGCTTTTTAACAGTCTCGCAATAGTATGCTTCTAGAAGGAAAGTTCAAGCTGTACTTTCTTGTGGACACTCTCAATGTGCATTTTCCAGCATCTGCTGCTGCTTTAAGTCTCTTGCACAGTAATTGAGAGAACTGGAGCAGCGGTTCCTTACCTGAAACTTGCCTTGAGTAGCAGCTTCAGGCACGGAAAAACCCTTGCTGCTGCACCGGTCAGTAAGCTATGGTGGGACTGTGTGCTGAAGTAATGGTTTCTTTTTTTTCTTATTGTAAACATTTTTCTAGAGTGGATGTGTAAATTGGTAACAGGTTAAAGCTTTACGGTTAGAAAGCCGGTTGTCAGATGCCAGGCTTCATCCTCCTTCACGAAGCTTATATAAAGCTTCACGTGTCCACGAACATCTGCACTGACATAGGTGTGAGCTAGAGAACACTGAAGCGTTGTGGTTTGAGATGCAATTGTTTTGGCAATAAAAAGAAACTCTACCTTATTTAAAATAGCACTAGAGAATGAGCCCTTCGCCTGAGTTGTTTTCTCCTTCTCTCTGTACACAGAAAAATCAATGGGCTTTGTTCTTTTTATTAAAAAAAAAAGTGTACACCTTCCCACATGGGAGGGCTAATGGGATAATCCGGTGCACAGCACAATTCCAGCTACAAAGGAAGCATCCCCATTTGATCTCTGCTAATGCAAGGCTTCCACCTAGCCTTGCATGACTCTGCTGCGGGAAAGTTCCAGGTTCTGGCACTTCTGAGTTGTTGCTTTTTGGAGCCCCTGTGAAAGTCTGTCCTGGGCTGCTCAGGTGTCCTCCCCAATGGAAGTACAATTAGAAAGGCAAGGTCTTTATTGTAATCTGGCCAGGTAAATGGATAGTGGAGCTGTACCCATCTTTATAAGTTTGACTGCAAAGGTTGGCTGTTGAGGTGTCTGCAGGGAAGGCTGAGGAAGGCAAATTGTGGACGTGCATGAATCTGAACTTTGTCTCTGGGCTGGCGTTCCTGTGCTGCTCCTCTCACGCTAATGATGGCATTTCTATTCAAAGGAAATGGGATTTCAGTAATAGGGGTCTCTAGTAGGCTGTGGGAACTTCACATTTCTCTGCTACCCGACGTGTCAGTGAGATGCAAGTGCAGTATCCAAGACAACTTTCTCCAAGAGTTTCCCTCTGCTCTTATTTCTGCTGCATACTCTCGGTACATTAGTGCACTAAACCTGGAAGGAGAAGCTTGCTTTCATGTTATCTTGTGCACGTTTGTTTACCTGCTTTCCCCATGCTCCAGTTCTGAGTTCCGAGTGCAGTAGCAGTTGGAGTTCTGTGGTGCAGCAGAAGCAAAGCTCTCGGGTCCACTCCCAACAAAATCTTGCACCAGGAACTGGGAGAGGCGCCACGCACTGGAGGCTGCCCCAGGTGTGGTGAGCGCAGGCGGCCCGAGCCCCCGGTGACCACTGCCCCTGCTGCGGTGCAGGAACCAAGCGGCAGCAACTGTTGAACAGCTGGCTTGAGAAAAGGAAGTACTCTAACAGCATGTAGTAAACTTTGCGGAATTCGCTGCCAGGGCCCACACCAGTGCTTTGCAGCTCAGTGGCCTGTCACATGAATTAGAACCGCTTCATACAGGGGTTTCGCGGGAAGGGTGCACAGTTACTAATGCACCTTGCAAGATTGTACCTCGTCTCTTGCTGGCCTGCTAAATTTGATTACAACTCTGATTATCTAGGAAGAGAAAATACAGAGCTTGGTCCTGAAACTGAAGAGATGGAAGATGGCTGCAGACAATATTTTAACAGGTATAAATGTAAATTTAATAATCTGAGGAAAACTAATTACTTAACAAAGACATTTGAAAGTGCAGGACCTATTAGCAAGCTGCCTCATGACACATTTTGGTCTACAGCTGCAATAAAGGTAGATAAGTCTCTAAATAGGATCTTGACACTGGCTGTCTTTCACACAAAAGTGCAAACCAATTCTAAGAATATGGGAGAAACAGAGAAGCTTTGGGCTCCATCTGGATGGTTTCTTAATGGTGCACCAGCATTAGCTTTTCAGCACTTTGCTTTGTCCACACTTCTCTCCAAAACTCCATGGATAGCTGTTATGGTAAAGATATTTTGTTAGACATATTTGAATGCATGTGATATTTGGTTTAACCAGTATCAGAACTGACTGATACTTACGGTCTTACAGTCTGTTCTTTCCCAATTCAGGGCTTAGAGGCTGTTCTTCTGCAATGTGGTAATGAAATCTGGGATAATAATGTCAAGCTGTATCTAAACAATTGGATTAAAGGAAGCCCTTGGAGTAGGACAAAGGTTGGGTGCACGCGGGATCACGTGGCTGAACGCTGGCCAGCTCCCCAGGGACAGAGCTTCTACTGCTGGCAGAGCTTAGCAGCCAGCTTTCAGCTTTGTCCATGGTCAGCACTTTGTACCCAATGTCTTAAAATGTTTGGAAAATGCAACATCAGGGAGATTGAAGGTGTTAGCTTTAATTGGACTAAGTTAAAAAATTAATACTGAAAAGCTTTCTCCTAGTTTTGTTATATTGACCTGATGTTGAGAATGGCTTATGCTGTTGGAGAGGAGGAGAGGGACATGGTTTGCAGTGTGTTTTCCTGTGTGAGCTCTTTGTTATGTGGATTTTGGGACCAGAAGAGGTTGGATTGGTTGACAAAACTGAGGAAGGAGACATGGAAGAACAGAGAAAGCGTCTGTAAATTGCTGTAGCTATACCTAAGATAAAATCTGAGCACAAACAGGAGATATTTTCTAAGCTGCTTCTGCTCCCTGACTGTCCACCTTTCCTGTCCATTTGCTCATTGATCCAGTTGCGAGATGTGCTGGAAACACATCCCATAGATGCTAGTGGCATTCCCTTCATTTAACATTTGATCCTATTTATGAAATACTGTTTGCTGCTATTGTTAAAGTACTCATTGCCACAGCTGTAAAATAAAGTGTTGCTCTTTGGGAGCAAGGTGGTGAGAAGTGTGAGTGGATACTTGTTTGAGAAGTTTAAAGCCGGGAAGGTCTCAAAGGTCGATGGACTGTTGGTTGTTTCCTTAGTGAGGTTCTTTTTCTAATCATAACTAAATGTACTTAGGAGGCGACTGCCTTCGCGGGCTGCTATTGCAATTGCTTACTTTGACCTCAAAATGTTACTTTGTTTTTCCTTTCTCTTTTCCTTTTTCCTTCAAAAACTAACATTAGATAAGAGTGAGCTAGATTCTTTCCTAGCTTATTCATTAGTAGCATCAGCAATGTGGTTAATAATGTTTTGATCGTAGATTCTGTATTATGGGTGGCCAGAGAACACAAAATTATTTTCAGATTTTCATAGCTAGAAGGTGGGAAAATCCTCGTAGTTTGCAGACTAAGCAAATTTAGTCTAGAGACACAAGCTGCTTTTTTGATGCTTTTTTTGTGGTATTGTTTTCAACGTACAGATCTCACTGTAGGGAATGCCATAGCTGCTGTTTTTCCTTTTGTGTGCTGTTTTAGGGGTAGGACTGGTTCTTACAAAGGCCTCAGCAAAGTTTATTCCTCAGGAGGACTCAGGTAGGGTTGTGCATCTCAGATACATCAGGGTTCCCAGCTAGAAGCCTGGCAAAGGCACCAGGCTTGGGACCCAGTGCAATTCCACTTCAGTACTTTGGAGCTAAACTCACTTTAACCTTTTTTTTTTTTTTTTTTGGGTTTTTTTTTTTTGGTTTTTTTTTCTCCTAGTTCTGTATCTTATTTAAATTTGTGGGAGAGAGAAATACCTTTAAGTAGTTAATGAATACTGTAGGTCTAAGTGAATCGACTGAAAATATCTGATTCGCCCATTAATACAACCGCATCCCAGGCTCGCGTGGGTGCAGCAGGGCTGCGTGCGCAGTGGGACGGGGTCTTACACTCCCTCCTCGCGCCTCTCCTGACCATCCCAACCTGCCTGTGCTGGTAGCTGGCACAAAGCTGAGGTGCAGCTTTTGTGATTCCGTGTACTTCTGCTGCAAATTCTGCTTTTGCGTCATGTTTTATGTCCCCTTGTGTCCTTTTGTACATTTCCAAGTAGACATGGGGGGTTTTAGATGAGTTTTAACTGAATTACTTGAATTTGAGGTAGAATGTAGGGTAGTGCAGTGACTCTCATTCAGTCACTGTCACACAGAACACGGTGCCGTGCAGGCGCAGGGTTAAGCATTGGTATTCATCCTTGGAAATCAAAGTGAATTTTCTGTTTGTTTTCTTTCTCTTCCTAATCCATATCAGTAGGATCTTTGGTGCAATGGCTGCAAGTAAAATGGAAGTAAAACATTAGCACTGATCTACTTTGCAGTATTTGGGAAGGGTGAATGAAAAGGGAAGAGACAATTCCCATGGCAGCTCCGCAGCTTTGCTTGCGAGCAATGTGGAAGCTGACAGAGGAAAAGCAGCTGTGTCTACTCTGAACAACAGGACTGCTTGAATTGACTGCCCTGAGTGCTTGTGGGGAAGACAGAATATTAAATTCTGATTCATTTTGGGGAATTAAGCAGCCTAGTAAAATAGGTGCAAGAAAAAACATTAATAGAGGAAACATGGACAGGATCTAAATATACCATAAGCACATTACAACAGATTAGCCCATCTGATAAGAGAAGGTACAAGGAACAAATGATTGTAGCTCAAAGATTTGATAGTACAAAGGGACCTTTATTTGAAATGATGAAAGGAAATGGGGAAGAAAAATCAGAATATTCAGGATTATTTATGTAGAAGAGAGGAACTGTAATTAGGAAAAAAAAATGTGTAAATTCTGCAGGAAAAAAAAACATGGCTTAGTGTATATTTGGAGGAAAAAAGAAATTACTGAAAGGAGACTCAACTAGTAATCTCAAATGGCTGAGCTGCTGCACTGACTTTATAAATGGGCATTTGCAAAGACAAGAAAACACAGCAGCAGATGGACTGTTCAGAAGTAATGAAGACCTTTCAAAATGTGGGATAGATAATAGGATACTTGGAAAAGATGGCTATAAATAGAAAAAGAGCTGTAGCTATAATATGTATCCTGTATGTTAAAGACATTAACTATAGTTTTTCGCAAAACACTGACCATTAATTTAAAGGATAATAAACTGCTGAGATCTCAAAGGACGGTGAAATACCTGTAAGAAATTAGTCTGCTTCTATTTCTTTTCTCTCAGAATGTGAGCTTGACACTGTGAACCTAGGGTTTTGCCCCATCTTGCTGCTGAGAGAGCACAGACCAAAGCGATCATGGGGTTTAGCACAAAGCAGTGGCAGCTAGGAGAAAAAATGAAATAGTTGCTGTGAGATTTGTAAACACGAGTCCCTGCAAAACCATTCCTAAAGTAATTTTTCTTAGTAAAGATGCATTTAAGGCCTGGAAGTAATGATTTATGAAGAAATAGGGAAAGAATTACATATGTTTAACTTGGCAAAATAAATGGAGACTGTTGCACTTGTCCACAAACATTTGAAGAGCATAACCAGAACCCATGGAGAAGAACTGCTTAGGACAGGGCCTGAGGAGTGCAAATAAAGGCTTTGAGATCATAATACAAGAAGGAAGATATATCCTGGATATCAGGTAATATTCTCCATTAGCAAGTTTTATTAGACCCGTCATGATATGAAGGAAATCATAAAAAATCCATTGACTGAGTCAACTGAAATTGGATTAGATGATGTTGAACAGTTCAGACTTGGAAAAGATATTGTCAAGTAACTTTAAAAAAAATCATGTCCATAGTAAAACCGTGGCAGTATCACAATCCAAAACAGAATTTTCTCTTAATTTCATTGATGCAGAGGTTTTGTCTTGACCTGGGGATTCAAATGTACAACCACTAAGTGAGTCGCTAAGTTGTGGTGGTTCCTTCTCAACTGACATTTGAATCCCGATAAGACTTCATAGGGCAGCACTCTGCTCATCTACTGCTGTACCTGGAGAGTGTCACTAGAACCAGTCTCCAGAGAAATGGGGGACAGATCTTGGTTTTATTCTACTTTCTAGCTCCCAGTTTCTGGCACTGAGGCCTCCAGGATGCCAGGGTTCACTTCCGAAGCTCGAGGCTGAGCCTGGTTGCTGGGCTCCGCTTCAGACACCCTGGCTCTGGTGGTCTGGTGATAAGCCTAAGTGGCAGGCTTGGAAGCGCTCCCGTTCCCTTTCACCTTCACTAACTTGCTCTCAGGAGCCACTTGCTGCCAGGGCTGATGCAAACTGATGGTTTGGCACCTAGCACCAAGTGTTTCTCTGGCTCTGCTCCATATCTTGCATTGTACTCAGCACAAAGGAACCCTTGAGTCTTTACTGACCCTCTTTCTCCATAACTGGCTCTGTCATAGGCTCTTGGTCGGTACTGCTGTCATGATAGCAGGTTTGTTCAGATTCTTATTAGAGATTGTGGCCACAGAGGCATTTCTGCAGCTCCCTGCACTCATACTCCCATGCATGAATCTCCACTTTTTCCTTTCCTGGAAATGGCTCCCACAGATTCTTCAAGGAAGCAATTTACCTACCACAGAGAAATAAGACTGAACCAGTAAGCGCCCCTCAATACAGAGCTTCAGACAGACCTCAAAGAATCCTATTTAGGTAGCTGCTGCTTCTGCTTCCTCAAGGAAAGATTCATTTCTGATGTACAAGGTGAGGAACACACGGGATGATCCTTGCAGGATGATCCTTTCGGGATGATCCTGAAGAGGACAGAATGGTTTTTGAGTCTTCTTCTGGAGAAGAAATGAAAATCTTCAAGTTTTTCAGTTTCTTGCACCATGTAGCACTTCAAATGCATCCCAACTAATGAAAAGCAGCTGTAAGGCTAATTAAGAGTTTCTGGTCATCTCCAGTGTGTCATCCACTTATGGCACTGAGAACAGATGGAGTGTAATGGCTTTGGGGGAAGGATTTTGAATTCTTGTTGGCTTACCCAATGCAATTCAACATACAGTTGAGATGATAGTTTAGGCTACTACCAAAGATCTTGTGTCTAATGATGTTAGGCAAAAGTATGTGATAATCTCACTTTCTTTCCATCAAGAAGTATAGATAACTTGGCTTCTCTTACCTCCCATCCCTCCTCTTCATGATTTCTTCTGCTCATTAACTTGGATCCTTAAACGACCTCCATGGACTGCCCTCAGGGTGGCATATTTTACCTCTCTGGCTTTTCTGGCATTGGTTTTTACAGAAGATCACCATCTTGGCTTTGGTCTACGGTGGATGAGATATGGGCCTTTTTAGGTCTCTGCAACCAGCTGAGATTCTTTGGAATGTTCCTGCCTGTTCCTTGGATGGGCTGGAAGGAGGTCTGAGGTCTGTCTTCTTTCATTTGGGCAGAAGTGCCTTGTATTGCTTTCTGTGGAAGTTGTGTTTGTGGATCTTTGCCCTCTTCTGCATCCGGATCAGGGCTGCGGGACATGGTGCTTGAAGGCACAAGTACCACAGGTGACTGCTGAAGTTCTCTTCTCCGTTAGTTACTGATAGCAGTTGCTTGCAGTTAGGAGAGGTGTGGATTCATCTCGCTCGTGCCTACCACCACAGAGCATTGCAGTGCTGCTAACAAACCATTTCCCACATCTGTCTGCTCTGTCGTGGTGTATCCAGGCCGGTCATGGTTCACCTTTCCTGACAGCAGCTCCGTTCAGAGGTGCCTCTGTCCTCATTACTGGTTGGTGTCTTGCTGTCCTGGACAGCAGGCTGAGCATCTCAGGAACTGGGTGCCCTGTTCTGCATGAGGCTGGTAGAAAAGAGGGCCAAGTCAGTGCTGAATTTTGTCCCTGATTCTAAGACCTGATGTTATAGAAGTGATTCTTGAGAAGAGCAGTTGCTTGATTACCCCCAAGATGGGCTGAACGCCACTTCAGATGTTGGTAGCGATGTGCGAGGCCCCTCAAGAGTCACAGAAAGCATCCTTGGGAAAAGGGGCATGGGAGGAAGCTCAAGGGTGTGGGAGCTGATAGACATTTCTGCTCCATTTCTGCATAGAAGGTATGTTTGTTGTTCATATGAGGTTGAAAATACGGCTTCGTACATGTGGTCCTGGGCTTCAGCAGATTAGTCTGATGAGGTTTTGCTGGTCAGCAGGAAAAGTCCTTGGGAGCTGGTGTGTCCTAGCAAGGGAAAGTGATACCAGCTGTTAAACTCGGTCAGGTTTCTCCCTGGCATGTGCAATCTGTGTTTCTTTAAGTTCAATAGCAGAGCCAGATGTGGGCAGCTTTTCTTTCACAATGGAAATTGCAGGTACCTGTTGCCAAATTTTCAAGCCTTCAAATCAAGGTAACGTTAGAGCTTTCCTTACTTATGATAAGCCATTAAATATCACTAGTTACCCTTGTATTCAGTCCATTTTTAAAATAAAGCTAACTTTCCTGAAAGGCATCCTGTCTTGATTTGGAGATATTAAAAGATCAAGAATCCTCCCTTCTTTGATTTTTTTTTTTTTAATGTCTAATCGTTTTCTCTATAAAACTCTGCCTTATTTCTAATTTAAACTGGTCTGGCTTCAGCTTCCAGCAATTGGTTCTTGTTATGCCTTTCTCACATAGATTAAAGAGCCCTTTAGGACCTGGTATTTTCTCCCTTTGAAGGTACTTATACATCGTAATCAAGCCATCTCTTGATCTTTTTAATAAACTAAACAGATTGAGCTCCTTAAGTCTCTCGTTCGGAGGCATTTATTCTAGCTCTCAAATAGTTTTTATGGCTCTTCTCTGGGCTGTCTCCATTGTCCGGTGTCCTTCTAAAGATGCAGACACCAGAGCCACAGGTACCTGGAGGATCTGCACTCCGCTTTGTCCGTTTGCTCTTGTCCCCTTGCAGATTCTCTCGTTTCCGTGGCCGGGTTTCCCCAGGCTGCAGGAGGCTTCCCAAGCTCCGGGGAGCACTAGTGGGGTGTGCTGCAGGAGGCCCACAACGGGCGATCTAACAACAGGAAAGGTCATCCTCATCAGAGCCCTGCCCCGCTCTAGACATTGAACTGTGTGCTGAACGTGCTTCACTTGAGGAATGCAGGTAACTAGATTTATTTTCTTTGTTTCCTGGGGATTCCTTACTCAACACGGAGCCGTTTCTGTGGCTGGTTGCGCGGCAGCCTGTGGCAAAGCGCGTGTGCTGCGGACGCGCTGCGGCCCGGCTGCGTGCGGCACTGCATGCAGCTCTGCAGCGTGTGGCAGGGCTGGCGGGCGCTCACACGGGAGCGTGTGGCAGGGCTGCCTTGGTGCACCGAGCTGGCGCTGCTGCAAGTTGCTGCTCCTCTCACTCTCCTGCCCCGGTTACGCTGCGCTGGGAGAGCTGCAGGTCGGTTCGGGGCACGCGCTGCTGAGCAGGGGAAGCGCTTTGCCCATGGAGCAGATTCGCCTTGGATGTGGTGATCCCTGTGGTCATCCACGGGGTAGAAAGATGTTTCCAGGCAGGGAGAAGTGAAGAAATGGGGCAGCTTCAGTAGGTCACGGCTCAAGCAGGGGGGTTCGGTCTGGGTTATTGTGCCTCCTTGCTGGATCATCCTTAAAACAAGAGGCACTGTGTTAGTCTAAGCATTGTGTTAATTTTCCCTGGTTGTTTCCAGAAACTGTTTGTCCATCCTCCCGGCCACGCTGCCCATGTGTGTGGCATAAAGGCTGCTGCTTGCTTGGGCTTGTACTTATTCAAAGTGGTGAAAAACAGGAACAATTGAATGTTTAATACTAAAGAATCAATTTCACTTCCTTCCTGCAGCTGAGTGTTTCCCTTGCTACGTGCGGGAGCAGAGCCCCTCTGCATGGGGACCCAGTGTGCAGGGCGTGCAGCGGGTCCCTGTGCACCGGGGCCTCCCCTCCGGGCAGGCGCCTCTGCTCCGAGAGCAGGGGCAGGTGGAAACGCTCCCTTAGCTCCCTGGCCCGAGTCTGGTTTTCATGGAGCTGTGGGAGGCTGCTCAGAGCTGCCGGGCCCTGCTCTGCTGCTTGCAGTGCTGCAACGGGTCCCCTGTCACCCACCCTGATGCACATTTGGGGCTAGCGTCTTGTGCATGGGAAAGACTTGGCACTGGGACTGCAGGTACTGGGGATGCGCTGCACTGCACCGTGCTGTACTGCACTGCACCTCTCTGTACCATGCTGCACCTCTGCACCATGCCACCCTGCGCACTGCACCTCTCTGCACCACTCCATGCAATGCTGCACTGCGCCATGCTGTGCTGCAGCGCGCTGCACTGCGCAGCCCTGTGCACTGCACCGCGCTGCACCTCTCTGCACCGCGCCATGCTGCGCTGCACCGCGCTGCACCTCTCTGCACTGCACAGCCCTGTGCACTGCAGCGCGCTGCACCTCTCTGCACCGCGCCATGCTGCGCTGCACCGCGCTGCACCTCTCTGCACTGCGCAGCCCTGTGCACTGCAGCGCGCTGCACCTCTCTGCACCACGCCATGCTGCGCTGCACCGCGCTGCACCTCTCTGCACCGCGCAGCGCCGCAGCGCGCCACGGGGCTACAGCGCCCCCTGCTGCGCCGGCCTGTGCCCGACCCGCGCAAGGCAGCGCGGCTGTGGCCAGCGCGGGGCTCTGGGGCAGCGCAGAGCCCCGTGGTGCGCGTGGGGCCGCGGGTGCAGCGCGCTCTGCTCGGTGCCTGCAAGTGGCAGCAGTGCCGGGGGGGGGGCTCGTACTGCACCTTCGTGGTGCGGGGAGCTCTGGAGTGCTGCGGGGCTGTGCAGGCCTGACGCAGGCTGCGCAGTCACCGCTGCACCGGCGTCGGTCACTGCTGCATCGGGCTGGCGTCGGCGCGGGGCCATGCTCAGCGCTGCCGCAGCGGCCCCGCGGTGGCCCTTGCAGCCAGCGCCCGGAGCCCCTCGCCCTGCGCATGGACGGCGTGAGCGGGGCCGGCGCCTCCGCGCGCCGCAGAGCTGTGTGGGGCCCGGCCGCCGCGTGGGCGACGTGAGCCCCGTGTGCAGGGCAGGCGGACGAGGCCGGCAAACAGCAACACGGCGGGAGGAAACCCTGCACAAAATGGGGGAAGAGCCCTGGCTTCCCAGAATCCGAACAGAACCTGGAGCAGCAGGGGAAGGGCGGGCGAGAGTTAGTGACAAAACCCTGTGTACGGCTGGGGAGATGATGGTTTTATTGGTATCGTGGGGGGAGGGAGCAGCTGAGAGGCAGTGAAAACACAATTTGGCCTAAAATTGAATTTCTCTGATAAGGAATTTCAGAAGCGGCTGCCTCATTCACCGTGCGGCCAAATAATCATATGCGCTTTAATAATCTTTATTTTACAGGAGCGGTTGCCAGGGCGACGCGGGGTAAGCAGGAGCGCAGCACCTTGCCGAGCACAAAGGCAGGGCTGCAGAGGGAAATTTCCGCGAGTTCCTCTCTCCCTTTCTGCAATGTAATGACGACTTATTTTTCATGCGCTGATTTAATAATCTTATTGAAAGATCCTTTCCCTGTTTTTCTCATTCTTGTCTGCTTGAGCGCGAACAATGGCAGAGACCTGGAATCGTCGAGCCCACTGGGCTCAGCAAGCTAACAGATGTAATATGTTTAGCATTTTTATGTAATTACTTTTTATTGCTATTTTACCCCATTTCTCTCCCTCGCTGGTTAGCCGCTGCTTCCTCCCCGTTCTGGCCCGGTCGGCGACAGCGAGGGGCTGGGGGAGGGCTCCTAATTGACCACATTAATTGGAAATTATTAGTGGGCGCGTTTGGCGAGGGGGAGCTGGTGGCAGGAGCAGAGTTTGGGGAAGGGGCAGCCGGAATTGTGGCCGGAGCAGCGGTGGAGGCTGCGCGGGGCCGTGGTGGCCGTGGGGCTGGAGCGCTGTCCCAAGGGGCCGCGCACTGGACACGGGCACCGTGGGACGGGCTCCTCGTCCCAAGCGGACGGAGAGCGTCTGCCTGGAGCCTGGGGAGAGCGGGCGAATGCAGCGCGTCGTGTGCAGCAGGCTGCCTTCATTTGTCTTTTTCCTCACCAAATGAGGGCCTGCTGCTCCCTGGAAATGAAATTGGTTGTTTTTTTATAACAGCATTTCTCCAGGCTGCCATAATGACAAATGAATTCAGGCAGAATTTCAGCTTTCTGAAATGGGGCTATTCAGAAAGGGATTATTTTATTTCTATAGACATATTTAGAGAAATTATGGACAAAAGCCTTGCCCCGCTCCCACTGCAGGACAGGTTTTTTGCTGATCCAACCGGAGTTGAGGAAAGATCCCTCCCTTCTCGTTCCTTCGTGCAGGTGGATGCGGTTTCGTGGTGCCCAGGAAAGCCATGAGCTCTTGGAAATCTCCAGCCAGGCTGGTGACACCAGACCCAGAATCAGCAGCTGACGGCAGCTCCCAGGCTGTGCCGACTACGTTTCCCATTGGCTTCTGACCTGCGGTTGGCCACTCTGTCCGCTCTTCCCGCCCTAGGCTACGGCCAAGGGAACCTGCAGAGGCTTTGCTGTCTCTGCAGAACAGCTTTCCCAGGTATTGCTTCAGGTACAAATATGTAGTCTGGTAAAAGCCTTTTTTTCCCTCGAAGCCTGCGTGGAGGGAGCTGACTGCACAGGGGTGAGGTGGCCAGTTGCCGGCTGCTGAGCACAGGACAGTGTTTTTGGGGAGAACTTAGGAAAATGCATCATTGATTCCTTAAAGTCATGCGGACAAGAGAACCTATTAGCTGGGACTTGCTCTGCGGTTTTTATTTTTCCACCTGCTTATTTCTGTTTTAATCATAATAAGTTTCAAAATGCAAAAAGCTGCAAGGAATAATGTGTTCCCTGTGAGCCTGGGCAGGGAATCCCAAATTCCCTCGAATTGGCAGAGCCTGCACTGCAGCAGCTGGGACGTCGCACCGAGGCAGGGTTCATCGCGGCCCTGCTTTGCTCCCTCTTGCTTTCTTCAGAGCAAGAAGGATAAAATTTTGGTAAGAAATCGAAGCCCAGCTGCTTAAATACCCATGATATTTCTAGCACAAAATCTGGGTAATTTACTTTTCCCTTTCCTGCTAGTTTGTATCCTGCTGCCTTTTGAAATGGAAACTCTCCTGACCCCGCAACCCCTGTGTTACTGTGAATAAAACTCTTTTTAATTGTGTTTTGAAGGAGCATGCAGGGAGCTCCCACACTACTAATCAGCTTTGCTGGTTTGGATATATATTTCTGGGATTCGTGTTGGCAGAATAACTTGATATAATTGCGTCTCTGCATCAGTGATTTAATGCTTAAGAACTCTAAAGGTAGAGGTCTGGGTTTGTGCCTGTGCGGGCAGTGCAGCGGGACCAGCTCCCATTCGTGGCAGGACAGGTGAGCAGCGCCCATGGATGCTCACCTGGCACCCCGGTGCAGCTCCTTGTGGGCTCCCTGCACCGTTGGTGCTCACCCAGCACCTCGATGCAGCTGCTCTTGGGCTCCCCATGCCCATGGGTGCTCACTCGGTGCACATCTATGCTATGTCTGTGCTCCTCTCTGCTTGCCATGCTTGGTGTGGAACTGCAGGTGGTCCTCACTGCTGGGTACGTGTTCCTACAACTCCCATAAATCGCTGTTCTGGCTACGATCTGAACTTGTGCTGGTCAAAATCTGGCTGGTAGATTTAAATGGATGTTTGGGAAACGGGCCTGTCTTTGGGAAGCTCTTTGGTGATGCTTTCAGCTTTGATCTGAGGTGCTGAAGTGTTGCCTTCCGTTGGCAGAACTTCAGCAACCCTGACAGACCGTCCTGCTGAAACATTCCTCCTTTACAGCAGGAGGAGGGCAGCGAGTCGGTTGAAGTTTCTGCATCACAAACGCTGTTCCCTTGGCAGATACTCACATGTTTCAGTCCTGTTCCTTACCTTGTTTGCCTCATCTCGTTCTCAGAACGCACAAGTATTGGTGGCGTTCTCCTGCTTGCTTGCCCCTCTCTGTACGTACGTTTAAGGCTGAGGCTCACCCGGCTGCAGCCACAGGCAGGCGGAGTGCGGAGCTGCCTCCAATTTGCAGGGTTTCTCTTCACAGCGCCATTAATGTGCCTCAGTTTGGCCTTCAGCATTCCAAAAGTGGGAATGCCACTTAACCCCGGTCCCGGCTCGCTGCTGCCGTTTGATCACTAACAGTAATGCAGTAACTGCCTTGGACAAATGACTATACTGAGAACACTCCCAATTGCCCTGTAATAAAACTGCTATCCTCCCAGCAAGCAGAGACGAGGATAGAAAGGGCAAGTATGATTGGAAGGTCAACAAGTTTGAGCACTGACAGAATGAAAGAAACAAATTATAACGCTGAGGACATGTTGCTGCAAATGCCCTGTGTCTAATTCGTGGCTTAGCTAGAGCCAAGGTGCGTTAACTTGAGTGTCTCAGCTAGTCTGGCTCTGCAGAAGAGGGTGCAGGATCTCACAGTCCTCTCAGACTCTTGGGTGTTGATTATTTATATACTACACCTCAACGCTTGAGATCATTCCCAGAAATAAATTAGAAGTGAGTGAATATCTCTGCGTGAAAGGGAAACTCAGTGTCACTGACTTACAGTGATCTTCGGTTGCAGTCGCTGTTTCTTGGCCTGGTGCAGATCCCATCATCTACTGATTTATCCAGGCTAGGAGGGCACGTGTCTGCTGCTAGAGCTGTGTCAGAATTTGCCTCTTCAAAGGCGAGAACTTTTTAAGCCTTCCCTCCAATGATGTAGGAAAAGAAGCATCGTACAACTCTGCTCTTTTGCCTTTGTCCCCAAGGGGACGGCTCAGCAGAGAGAGCTGCCCAGTTTCCTCGCACTGATCTCTGCTGGGGGCTGAACTAGTTAGCATGAGAGCCCTGCTCACCAAGTCCTGCTTTATTTGTTTGGCTAGTCTTTTACTGTGCTAAAATGAGTATAAAAGCAAATTTGGGAGCTTTCACCTTACCTGAGCTACCTGTGTCCTGCGTCCGCTCCGTGGCAGCCGTGTCGTTTCTCCAAGTCACTCGGTGTTCCTCGCAGTAATGGCTTGAAGTTGACTGTTTTATGTCCCAGGTGCTGCTTTGACCTTGGGCTATAACAGCAACCCAGTGATTTTGCAGTGTCTTTTATGAAGTGCATTGGTGGCGGCAGGAGCGAGGCCGGGACATCCCCGTGCAGCCTCGTGTTCTCCGTGCTCATCGGGAATGGTGAACGTGGCCGGGGCTCGCGCCTGGATCCTTGCTGTCTGGTGATGGCTGTGGCTGGTTTCCTAATGCGGGGTTTTCTGCACACCCAAAGGGTGGCATAATCTCAAGGCTGCTTCTTTTTAATTTGTTTGTTTGTTTGTTGTCGATACTTATCATTTTTAAATATGAAGTGTCTGAACAGAGGAGTTTAAAGCAACGTGTTGCACAGGCTGCAGTTTGGGAAGTTTCACAGAGAAAGCAATTCCTGCAGAGAAAAGGTCTTGGTGGCCAGAGCTTCCTCCAAGAGGAACTGCAGAAATATGTGCGAAACTGGGGCAGGTTAGACCTACTTAACCAGCAAACCTTCAGCATGAAAGATGAGCACGTCCAGGCTTTTTATTGCACAAGCAGAGGTGTTTCTGCTTAGTGTTTTCATGGATGAACACCCAAGGCTAGCTGCTTATAACATAGGAATGAGATCTCCCATTTATTGTCAAATTCTTACCGCATGTGCTAACCTGAAGGTGGTTCCTTAACCATCAAAACTGGTTGACCTGTGGAGTATGATAGGGCTGAACTTGTAATGCCTCAAGATGGGTTTTGTCTCTAGAGCTCTTTAGTGAAACCCAAATTTACCAGAACAAAAGTGTCCAAGTCCTTGTAAGCAGAGCGCAGGCCAGCCTGCTTAGCAGCTCGTGCGCTGAGGTGATTGCACTAATTGGTGCTAGCAAGAGGGCTGGCGGAGCTCACATGCATATCACAAGCAGAGCAAGGCTAATTCACCGTGCAGTTGCCGCATCACCTCCTTCAAAAGTCACTGGTCTGTGTTTTCACATTAGACTCAAATTCACACCCTAACGTTTAATCCTCCAAAGAGTCTGGGCTCGGGGCGCTGCGCTGCGGGCGTTCCTGGCTGAGCAGGAGCTCCTGGCCCAGCCTCGTCCTTCCAGTGCCCGCCGCGCGTCTGCGTCGCCGCCACCGCTTGGCCAGCAGGAAAGCCCTTAGGGCTGCGCGGGTCCCGTGCACCACAGCAGCACCGTGCAGGAGGCGGGAGCCGCGGGCCGCAGGCGGGCCCCGTGCCGCGCTCGGCCCTTCCCGCGAGCCGCGCCAGCCCGCTCCGCGGGCGCCAGCACCCGCGCTAGACATGTGCACCGTATGTGCTCCAGCAGGTTCCGCTGAGCGCAGCGCTCCGGGCAGCAGCCCTGCGTTCCGAGGCGGCTGCAAGATGGAACAATGCGTTTCAAAGAACAATAGTCCCAGATAAATAACCTTTCTTTGCGCGTTCTGGTCGTAAGGGAATTAGTTCTAAGCAAAATCTTCTTTAAAAGATAAGTTTATTGTAAAGTTTTCACTTTATTTGTCAAATTAATTTTCTGTGAACTGGAAGAGAGAATAAGGTTTTATTTGTTTAAGAAAAAAAATCCTTTTTATCCGTCTTACCCTGCTACTTAGGTCTTTCAGCCCAGAAATCCATGGTAATTTTCCATAATGCTTTTCATACTGGCTTATTTTGCTGACTAATTGTTTATTGAATTTCTGATTTAAAATCTGTTTTCTTATTGCTTTCCCTTTAATTTCCTCTTCTTTCGCAGAGCTGCATGTAGGTAAGCAGAGTCCCAAAGCTATTCTTTCCCAACTCCTGGTATTTTATACATATAAAACTTCAGGGCTGATGGCAGTGATACCTGGGATTATTTATGGGTTTTCATAAAAAAAGAAAGAGGAAAATACAGAACTGGATGGCTTCGCTCAGCCTTCCCCTTTTCCCAACCCCCCCCTCCCCACAGAGGAGTTTAATTTTAAATGATAAATGTGGAAATTAGAGACCGTCGAGAAAATCCAATTTGGTGAGGAGTTTTAAAAATCCCATAATAAACGCAGAGTGAAATGTATGATTTAATGCGGGGCGCCAATGGCTGCTATTATGTGCTATTAGCAAATCGGGGTTGAGAGTGAATCTTTATCACTTGGCGAGCGCGGGCCGGGCCTGCCGTTCCTTCTGCTATTGATTTGTAGCCGCTTGTCATAATGACATGGGGAAGCAATGAATGGAAGATGTGCTTTTGATAGGATTGAAGAGGTGCAAAGGGGGGAGAAAAAATTCAGCAAGTTTTCTATCTCTTCTGCCTGATTAGATTTTTTTTTCCTTCTTTTAAGAGCTTTCACATTCCAATAAAAATGCTAAATCAGCTCTGAAGCAGGATTGTTAGGGAGTAAATAGCTAGTCACGTTTAAAGGAGGAGATCTGGCTTTGCAGCGGCACGCCGCATGCACCCGGACACCCTGTTCGGCCCCGAAACAGCTCTGCCGCCGTTTCGGGGCCGAACAGGGTGTCCAGGTACACGGGCCACGCAGGACCAGCACCAGCCTCCCCATCGGAGCACGGATCGGCAGCTGAGAAATCAATGCACGGAGTTCAAGTGCCCACTTCATCATGCAGGAGGAAGAAATACTGTGTTCCTGCTCTGAGCCTTGCACTCATTAAAATCCAATCCTTTAAGAAAGCCTTTAAATTAAAACCGTGACCAGGGGGTGGGGGAAGCTGGTGCAGGGACGGGCAGCAGCGCGTGGGTGGATGACGGTGCTGCTGTCCACAGTGGTCACCGCGCAGGACGGGGACGGCATGTGTCGGGGTATTTACCCCATCGATGGCTGGACTTGGTTGCAGAGAACGATGCTTAAGAACGCAGCTTACGGAGATGTTCCTGTCCCACATATTTTATAACAACTCAGCGAGATCAAAGGCTGGTGTGATGGAGACATTTCTAACGTCTGACTCTGGGAAAGAGCACGGGGTGGTGAGTGGTTAGCTTGTTATTTATTCTTCTGACTTTCCATACAGCAGAAACTTCTCAGCTGGTATTTTGAAATATACATTAAAGACTTGTAATCAAACAAAGCTATTAATAATTAATTTTTCCATCTTTCCGAGCAGATTCATGTTTTTCCTGACTTAAGATGGCTGCTGGTTGTCATCAGTTGCCCCGGTGCCTCAGTGGAGCAGGGTGCTGGAAGACGTTCCCGTCTTCCCCAGAGACCGTCTTACTTCTCTAGAAGGTCTGTAGCCCCCATAGCATCCGCCAGCCGCCCTGAGCATCCTGCCCGCCTTTCTGGGGCATCGCTCACGCGAAGCCAGGGCTGGGCGCTGTGAGCCTGGGCTGTCAGCCCTGCGCCCCGGGCTCCTTCCAGCCCTCAACCAGCCCTGCCTGCACTGGCTCCAGCCGGCGGCTGGTGCCGGTCGCGGGGTGCGGGGATCCGGCTGGCGCCCTTCCCGGCATGCGAGATGTGTAGAAATAGCAAGAGGAAGCGGGGAGCGCCGTGCGTGAGGAGGGCTGGCGCCATGTCCTGCCGCAGCGAGCGCGTCCCCGTTGGCACGCTGCGCGCTTCCTTGACAGCTGGAACGGCCTCGGCCTCTGTACAGCGCATGGGGCTTGAGGACAGTGCCCGGCTCAGCTGTCCCCAGCTCTGCTTTGGCCTTTCCATGCTGAGGTTCCCCGCGAGGGAGCTGCAGGTGTCCCTAGGGAACCGCAGGAACCCCCAGGAGCAGGGAGGGCACCTATTTGCGCTCTGCTAGTGGTTCATTTTGTGACACAGCCGAGGCTGGGCACAGCGCAGCGAGGGCCGCTGAAGAGCGGGTGGGCAGAGCTCAGCAGGGGCGGCTGAAGACACGTCGTGATTCAGGCTGCTGCATAGACCCTTGATTTGGCCTCGTGCTGCTTGGTGTAATTAGAACTAGTCTAAAAGATATTAAGGTTGCGCAGTTAAGTGTCCAAATATGAAGAAGTGCCTAAAAATGAAGAAACTCCCGCTCGGTAAGACTCTAATTATATGCTTGCTTACTGCTGCTGCCTGTTTTAGGAGCAGTCCCGCTCCCACTGCGGTTCCTAGCAAGACTCCGTAATGCCAGCGGTGCAGGCAGGCTGCAGCGCTCCCCCTGCCCCTCTGGCACTGCGGCTTGCAGCGGTCTCGGTGTGAGCGGAATTCACACTTAAATACAGCCATAATCTCCATGAACACCCACTTGTTCCTTGCAGCCATCGAGCACAGGCAGGGAGCAAGACCTAGGGCTTGAGGAGATGGAAAATGTACATGAAGGTATAGTCATGTATGCAGACAGACTCTACACCATTTCCAAAGTTTGAGTGTTTATCTTTCTTATTTCAGTGTTAATCTTGCTGGTTGGCTGATTTTATTGGTGGACCTTAAGAAAAGCATTTGCTTTCTCTGTTCTACCTTGAGCTAGTAGGGAGCCACCAGAAGAGAAGATAAATCCAAGTGTGGCAATGGAGAGTATGGAGAACATTGCACGGTCCTTTCCATGGTCCATTCTTTGGGAACCACATTTCCTTCCCTCTGTGTTTTAAAGGTTGTGTTGCACCTTACCCACTCATCTCCAGTATTCCAGCTCCTGTGGAGACTTTGCCACCTTCCATAGACAAGCCCATTATAACAAATGTGGTGCTAAATCATCTTTCATTTAGGCCGTGAGCAAGACCGCCTGCCTTCAACAGCAGTGGGCTGCTTGCTTACGGCTGTGATACGGGAGGAAAGCAGTCGTGCCAGGTTGTTAAAACCAGGCCAGACATGGCTGTACTGCAGCCCGCTGTTGTTTTTCTGCATTCTCAGATATAACTTGTGCCCAGCATTACAAGCTGCATCCTACTGGAGGCAGTTACAGGCCTGCCACAGAAATGCAATGCAAACTGCAGACGTGCCTTATGCCCCCTTTTGTTTCTAGACAAAGCAGAGAGGATTGCCCCCTGCCCTGCTCCGCTCAAGTGTCTGTTGACTGTGAATCACAAAGGGTCGGGCTCTTTAGGAATCCCTCTCGCCGCTAGAGAAGGAGCTGTTTCAGCCGCTTGTACAAACAGAGCAGGTTATTTCTGCAGGCAGGAGAGAGACGAAGCGAGCCCTGGACTGGAGGGCTGTTCTGCAGTCCCTGCTATCACTTGAAAATAAGGTAACATCATTCAGTAGAAAGCAAGTGGAAATTCCAAACCACCCTGGAAAGCTTTTGGTGCTAGTGCAGGGTTACTTCTAGAGGGGTGGCTGCTGTGGTCCTTCCAAAAAGATGAGTCGGCAGAAGCGGGAAGGCAACGTGCCAAGCTGCTTGCCGCCTGGTCCCGGTGGCTTTTACATGCAAATTTTATGATAGAAGTAGAGCAGGCTGATATAGCAACAGCTTTCAGATACCAAGGGCTGCTGCTAAGGGTAAGGGAATCATGTTTTCTATGTTTAAGAATTAATGCATTAAATAGCAAGTGGGTTAGCCCAGCAGCCCCAGCCTGCTGTCTGCGGACACCTGGGAGGCTCTGCGGTCCATCTCTCCGTAAGCGTGAGCGGACACGTGCTTCCTGCAGCTACGAATTAACCATTTTTGTTGTGATTTTGTGTACATAATTCTAGTTGGCATCCTCAGGAATCGCACTGAATGTATGCTGACAAGTTTGAGGAACCTGATCCGATGGGACCTGCCCCGAGCAGGTGTTTGGGATGGGTATCCAGGGCCGGAGTCCCTTCCAGCCTAAGGGATTCTGCAACTCTTGCCTATTCTCCGGGAGCTCAGACCTTCCTGCAGCGCAGCAGGGACAGGCCGATTGGCAGCCTCCTCTCCCTGTTTTGTACCCAGAGCGCCCATGAGCGCCCGCGTGGCCCCTGGCATCGCTGGGAGCCGCCTTGGGGCTCACCGGGCTGCCCGTACATCTGGGGCTGCGCGAGACCCCCGGCCTGAGGGGGGCACCCCTTAACTGCGCTGCCCTTCCTCTCTGGCGAGGCAGGAGTGTCCAGCCTGACCTAACTGGTAGGACTACATGTGAAGTACACCGGGCGGGAGGCAAAGCCACCAGTAAAACCTGGAGTCTTGGAGCCAAAACAATTGCCTGTGCTGCTAGGGTGTTTGGGGAGGTGGGTTATTTCCATAACAGATACAGAAAATTCCTAATTCTAATTCCGATGAAGAGTTTCTAACTGTGTTTACATTACCTAAGCTAAAGGATAACAAAGTGCTTGGTGAGAGCCAGCATTTCCCTTCCCTAGCTAGTAGGCTTCATTGAATGGATCAAGCTCCTTGCCTTACTCTGGCCATAGGAGGGCTGGTCTGAGTGTTGCTCCTCTGCTTGGAAATGCCCCGATTTCCAGCCATAATTCATAATTCTACTAGTTGCTTATACATGTCCAGCTTTTGTTCTGCTGATGGTTTTCTGCCTCCATGATATTTACGCTAATGTAGTTAGTAATCTTTCTACTTTATTAAGCCAAAGAAATCAAGCTATTTTAGCATTCTCCCATAATAAGCTTGCTGATTTCCTGAATGCCCAGTGCCTCCCTGGGAACTCGTGTTCCCCCTTGAATGTATCATCTCCAAATCGCCTTGTAAATGGTACTTCATCCAAGGGGATAGGCAACCTTATTTCACATTTTTTTTCCATTTTGTTTTGAATGGGAGTTCCAGGTAGTTCTCATACCACCAGATAAAATAGATACTGAATCTTTTTTGTATTCAGGCCTTTGTGCCCACTTGCCTGCAGCAGTTAATTTCCTTATTTTTTCGGTATTTGAAGTAAATCTTTTGGATATATTCCTAATTTTCTTCACTTTTAATTTCATCAAAATGAATGTATGATCCCCTGGTCCAAAATTTGGCATAACTAGATCATGGGTTATCTTCACCACATAATTCTAAATCACAGCAAAGCCTACACTGGCTCCAGGTGAAGGCTGACTGCACTTACCTTGTTGCCTGGTTTCTTCATTAAAGAAAGAATGTTACCTGGTTATCTTCATTAAAGACAGCATTGCTTAATTGCAAGGGCCTTCTCAAATGCTTAGGAAAGGATTTCAGAGTGGGAGATGTGACCATCAGGTCTGCAGGGTAGGGGCACAGACCCAGGGAGAAGGGTCCCAGTGTCCTGCGGAACGAGCACCAGGCGGATGCTCTGGGGACACAGAAGCAGGAACTCTGGGGCGGTTTGAAGGAGGCTTTGAGTGGGATGTGGCTGTGGAAAGGTGCACAGAGCAAGTGCAGCTCCCTCGCCCGCGGTGCTGGTCCGGACAGGGCTGCTCCATCCGGCGTCGCTCCCGAGGAGCAAGTACTGCACGGGCTGCAGCGGGAGCGTCACCGCGGCGGGGCCAAGCGGAGCTTGGCGTTCAGCTGTGCTGGGTTTGTGCACAAAGACCAGAGTCCTGCCTGGGGCACGAGGAAGGTCAGTAAAGGAGGAGTGTATCTGGACTTGTTGGGAAGTACAAGAGCTGCATTGTAAGTAGGAAGGAGGATATAGCGACCAAAGGTGTCGGCTCATCCAACATAGGTAATTTCTCAGCCTTGGGCTGGTTCCACAAAAATAAAAAATAATCTGGAGGGACTTTAATTACATCTCCACCAGCGATAAAACAGCACTTCTCCCCTGAATCTCTGAGACTGGTGTCTGGATTCTATTGAAAAATGAGAGCTGTCATTTCCACCCAGAAGAAGTGAATGCTTTTAATGTCAATCACTGTGTCCCCTGATGCTGCCGGATAGGAAGGTGTTCCTGTCCTTGTGCACTGCAAACTGTTTGTTCCTCTTATGTAACCTCGGCTCTTCGCTACGAGCACGAGAAGCCTGTGATGGCAGGAGCTTCTTTCCTCCAAAGCTGAGTCAGGGCAGAGCCCCGATCCCTCTGCAGGCCCCTTGGGGGCAGGAAGGGGGTGTCCAGGTCATCCCACCTCTTCATGGGACTCTGCAGGAGAGGTTTTCAGTTGGACTCAAAACTCCACACTTATCTCTGAAATGGAAAAGTTGATGTAGTCAGCTGCTGAACAGGGAAGTGCCCTGAGCTCCTTGAAAATTCCTGAACTTCCTATTAATAGATTTCTGTTTAAAATAATGTGAAAAATTAAGTCTCTCCAAGGCATTGAGTCATGCACATTCCCACGAGTGCTCAGCATGTGTCTGCACTCCACATTTCTCTTCGGATATGTCCCTCCCACGCTGGCCCCAGCTCTTGCTGCAGCAGGACCTTGGTGGGTCTTGCAGCATCTCAGTGGTGGAGATTCATCACTGGCCCGGTGATTTTATGAAACATTTTTGTTCTCTGTACTTTATTAGTCACTGACAGACTCATTGTTTATAACATACTTCTCAGCAAGCTGTTTGCGACTCATCGCCCTGCTTGCTTTATAGTCTATAAATATTTAATTCTTTAATAAACTGCTTATATATAATATCAAATGACTGATGCACTTCTCTCCCCTCTTCAGCAGTGCTACTATTTGCAAAACAATTCCTTTATTTTTTGAATAGCAATGTGTTCCATAAATGCTTGAATTTCTTTTCCCAACAGTTTCTCCAGGGTAGCGGTCACAGCGCGATGGTTGCTGCAGTGCCCTGACGCCTGCTGCTCCCTCTGCAGGGAGATGCTCTGCAAAGGGGCCATGCGTGGGACCGCCAGGTGCCCCTCGAAGGACGGCGGCGGCCTGCATGGAGGAGCAGGTTCCTGCAGCTCCTGGGCCTGCTGCGCGCCCTGATTCCCAGCTGGATGTCAGCACTGGCCATGCCCGGGCGCACGTGGCCGCGCGCCGGGCAGCAGAGGAGGACCTGCCGTGATGCACTTGGAGCGTCCTGGCACCAGCCCAGGAAGGGCTCGGTGAGTCTGGGCACCCGTTCCCAGCACTGCGGAGCCCGAATTTCTCCTTTACCTTTCCTGGGACAGACTCGGGTTGGGGCTTCTGCCTCTTCAGCACCTTCCTTTTCTTCCACTGGGGATCCAGACACAGTCTGGGTGTCCCTGCACTGGCTGCCCTGCACAGAGCCTGAGCAGTGGGACAGGTAAAGGCCAGTTGGGGAAGGATATCAGAGCAGCCACAGGGCTTGGCACATGTGACCCCTTCCTGTGGCATTGCTGCCTTTGTCCGGGTTATTCCCGGCTCCCATCTATCCTTGACGTTAAGCTGCCTCCAGGCTGGGGATCAGAGAGATTGAGCAGAGGGTAGCGCAGCCTCCTCCTTGGTGGCGGTTTTGGGGTTCGGGTCGCAGGTGCCATGGCTCTGGGGCTGGGGGCAGCTAGGGAGGTTGGTGAGTGTCGGGTGTCTGCAGGGGCCGGAGTCGGTCTGCTCAGATCCTGGCACATGCGGCCGCTTGGCTCCCTGCCGACCACGGGGCTTGGCACTGAGCCCTGCTCTGTCTAGGTTGGTCTGGCCCTCAAGCCCCTTTCCCAAGGTCAGCAGTGTGTCTTTGTGGAAGGAGGTGTGCATGGGAGAGCTGAGTCTGTCCCAGGAAACTGGCCACAGAGGAGACCTCGGTGATTGAGTCTTCTGGCACGTGGGGGCAGCAGCCCCTCTTGCTCCAGGTCACCACAGCCTCTGCCTGTTTGTGTAGACACACACAGAGGCTCGAGCACAGCGCCCCAACTTGGGGCTCCAGGGAGGGGGCTCCTAACGCAGCCCTGGGCCCCCTCTGTTGCGGACCATGTATCTTTGGTCAGGTCCCTCTTGATGAATGGCCTAATTCTGCAGAGGCACTGGAGCCCCCCAGTCTGCGAGGTGGACCTATGCAGCAGCATTGCTAGAGGCGTGGACAAAGCGTGGGCATGGCCTTGGCAGAAGAGGATAGCTCTGCTCACAGCAGGCCCCATCTGCAGCAATCTGTCCTCTCCATCCTGCCTGCTCTTTTTTCTGGTATGGACGAGAGCAGTGACCTCTCTGGAGACCAAGTGTGGCTGCCCCTCACGCCTCCCCCATGCCCAGGGCACTGCCGAGGCGATAGGGAACCAAAGCTGTGGAGGTGCTGAGCAAGGCAAGCCCACGAGCCAGACTCTGCCGAGGCCAACGCCAGCGCACGGAGGCCGTCGTGCTGCTCTTTGGAGGTCGTCCATCGCGTCTCCGCCTTAGCCCCTTCTTGGTGCACGCAGGTGAAAGATGGTCCAGACAAGGGGTTCTAGCAGAAAACAGGTATTTCCGTGTGCCATGTTTCTGTACTCATAGTATCCAGTGATAACCTCAGCTGTTCTGAGGAAGACAGCCGTGAAGGACTTGGCCGGTGCATGGCAGGGCCGCACCAACGCTGGCGCCTGGTGACCCCTGCTGCGCTCCTGCCCCGAGGAGGCTCCTGTGCCCGGCGGCCCCGACGCTCGTGCACCAGCGCAGGCTGCCAAGCGAGCGCCTGCAGGCCGCCCCGCGAGCCCTTCCGCGCCCGGCGGCGCCACTCGATGCGTTCTCGCAGTGGCGCCCTCGGCCGTGCCCGCTCCCGGCGCGTGCTTCACCAGGGCCCGGAGGAGCCCGGGACACGTCCCACACCGACCCATGCACCAGGAACGCCGGCGGGCGTGCGGGTGTGAAGTGGTGCAGGAGCAGAGGGCGCAGGGGCTCATTCCCCGCGCGTGGCCATCCGAGGGCCAGGCGGCACCACTCCTGTCCCCGCGGTCACCTCTGCGCGAGCGCCACGTGACGCGGCCTCACCGCCGCTGCCTCCGCGCCTGCAGAGGAATTATTTATGTGGACATTCCTTCAGTGGGGCCTCCTCCCCCCGCAATATTCCACGGATGCTCTGCAACCATATGGGCTCGTTATGCTCTCGCATATCATTAGGACTTTATAAAGAACAACAGCGACATCTGCATGTGCCGCAGCGCCACCGAGATGGGGGAGATGGCGGAAAATAGCCCCCAAACGGGCTCGGGCTGCTCCCCAGCGCCTTCGCACCGCCGCGGACGCCGGTAATTGCACAGTGTAATCACATCACGGCTCATCTGAATATTCATACCCCAGACAAAGCCACGGAGGAGAGCGACACGGGCAGCGGGGGAGGAGAATTTAAATATAAAACAGCATTTCATTTCCAAGCGAATTTCTGCATCCGGCTCGAGGAACCGTCTCGGCGCTGACACTGTCCGTCCATCCGCCCGCCAACGGGACCCGGCGGACAGAGGTAGCAACACTCACGTAGACCCCTGCGTTGGGGAGAAAATAAAGGGAAGCGGCGAACGGTGATGGAGCTGCCCCCAGCCAAAGTGGTATCTGAGGAGGCGCCAACGGTGGCTACCCAGCTGCTGTTTTACCAGGGAAGAAACAGTCCATTGAGGGAGCTTTATAAAGACCCCAATTAATATGTTGTGCATGTATAAGATCTACAAAGAGCCCACTGTGTTCCTGCCCCTGCGGCCGCTGCCACCTCTGCCTGGCCGGTGCCACCGGAGAAGGATCTGCGCTACCAAATAATTGATTAATCACTTCGGCGGTGACAATTCCCCTTGCCAAAAAGGGAGAGGAGAAGAAAAACAAACACAAAACGAGGCGACAGTTCGCTAATTAGTGTGTAAATTGCCGCTGGTCCCATCCTTCTTTTTTACCTTGGAGGAAAAAAAAAAAAAAAAAAAAAGAGTGGAGAAATATAATCCCCGTTTTAATGCATACGTTTTCTTCATCGCTTTTGTTTTACTCTGATATCCTTCCTAATATTAACCAAGAAACTGTCGAAGCTGCGGCTGGCTCTGCCAGTATGTTCCCCAAAGAGCTCCGATTTCCATTCCACTGGCGCTTATATTCCTTTAAATGTCTAGCGCGGCACCATTCCTCCCTTTCTAATACATCACTCTGCTGGAATTAAAAGAATCCAAGGTTATATCCAACTTCAAAGGTTTCCAAGTCATAATGATTTTAGTAAAAGTAGAAGACAGATCATGGAACAAGTCCCTGGCTTTTGAAGATAGGCATCATAGGGACCTTGCTCTCCCTCTCCGTCTCGCTCCCTCTGTCTCCCCCCAACTTTGTACCTCTCCAGGCTCTGAATGTCCCGCGCTAACGCGGTTTAATGATATGCAAATGAAATATGCATAAAACCACTCTACTGTATGATGATTAAACACTGGAGACATTAACAGCCGACGCTTCGCTGTTTGACTGTAATAATCTTTCCCGAACATCCACTTTGATTGCGGAGTTATGGAAACCCAAAGCAGTTGGCAGAGAGCACAGGCGAGAGAGAGGGAGAAGGACGGGGAGATGCAGGGATGCATCACCCATCTCTGCGTTTATCCCACTCCAGGAGACGTTCCCTTCTTTGTACTGCATTCCTACTGCTGCCTTTTGTAATCCATCCGTGCGGTCGCACCAGGGCGATTAACGGGAAAAAAACTCTTTTCTCTTAATGTTTCAAAGCTCATTAGCCAAACGATTATTCCTCATTAACAGCGAAAGCTCATTCATTAAAAGAAAAAATATGCCCAAAAGATGCCAGCGCTGTTAATCCCGAGCCCTGTAGCCGGGCTGTAAATCCCACGCTAGTATTTTCCATGCAGAAAGGAAGCGCGCCAATCCACGGGAGGAAAAAACAAGGCAAAGAAAACATTTTGCGTGTTTTGTAAAATCCGCACGAGAGGCAATTAATATTCCCGTTGTATGAGTTTATTTTTGTCTCTGCCTTTGTTCGCAGTGCCCTCGCTGGCTCGGCGCCCGTGCCACCAGCGCCTCGCAGGAGCCGCCGCCGCAGACGCCGTGAGTAGCCGCTCTCCCCTGGCGCCCTCCTCCAGGAGCCCCCGGCGAGGGCGCGCGCTCCCCCTCGCCTGCCCTGCGCCGGCCACCTGGGCTGCACGAGTCGCACGGTCCGAAGCGCCGGGTCCTCGAGTTTGTGCATGTCTGTGTGGCATCCCTCCTCCTCCTCCTCCACTCCCATAGTGGATCTTGTAAAGGGCTTCAGATCGGCCCCATTCATCTCCCTGGTGATAGCAGTGAATGTAGATAAATCTCTGCCTGCCTGCGTGCTGCTCAAGTATGATTTTTATTTTGTCTTCTGTGTGTACCTGGGTCAAAAAGCGGGATGTCTATGCAGGCGGTGCGCGTGTGTGCGTGCGTGTGTCCTGCCGCCTCCGTGTTCCCCTGTGCTCCGGTAGGGACACGCGTGGCCGCGTGCAGGGCGCGCGCGTTGCCCGCGTGTGCTCGGCGCTTGCCCGCGCCTTGGCGGGCGCCGCTGCCATGCTCGCCACACGCACACGGCCACGCTGCAGGCATCTGGGGCAGCGCGCGCGTCCATGCGCTTGCCGCTGGCTACGGCTGCATCAAGAGCCCTCTCCTCCCTGCAGAGGCTGCGTGCAGCTGCGCGCCTGCCCTACAGGAGCCGGGCACCTTCCTCCTTCCTTCTTCTTCCTTCCTTCCGTCCGTCCATCCGTCCTTCTCTCCTTCCTTCATTCCCTCCTCCAGTATGTGCTGGCTGGAGAGCTTGGTGCTTGGTGCCGGTGTCTCCCCAGCTGCAGAGTTGGCATCGTTCCCCGCGGCTCTCCGAAGGGCGAGTGGCACCGGCACAGCCACCGCTTCCCGTGGCACTTCCCTCCACGCAGCTACTCCCTTTTGTTTGTTGTTGACTGGGCTGGGTGGGGTTGTTGGCTTTCTGTTGGAGTTAATTGTAAACGAACCCAAATGGCGAACGCGCCAACAGCTTGCCAAAAAAAAAAAAAAGAAAGGAAGAAAGAAAAAACCGGCGCGAGCCGGAGGAGCGCCGTCTGCCGCACCAGATGCCCACGTTGCCCCTGGCACGGCAGGCGGGCGCGAGGGGCTGCTGTCGCGGATCCCTTCCAGTGCCGGAGCGATGGTCGCCGTCACCTTCCCCCGCGCCGTGCGAGGGCCGTGGGGCGGCGGCGTCGCGGGGCGGCGCGGTATCATGGCAGCGCCAGCGGCCTTTGTGTGCGGGCGCGGCGGGCGGCGCGGAGCTGGGCGTGCGGGGCTGCGGCCGCCTCTAATCCCAGCGCAGCGGCCGCGGGCGTCTGCTCCCAGCGCTGCGGATAATCTCCCGGAGCTGGAGCGCGGCGTCTGGCCCGCGCGCGGGGCCTCGTCACATATACCCGCCGCCGCTGCCGCGCACAGCCGTGGCGCTGCCACTGAATGGATGGCACCGTGCCAGCTCCACTGCCATCCGCCCTTGCAGCTTTTTTTCCCTTCCTCCCTCCTCCCTCCCTCTCTCCCCTCCTCCGCCTCCTCCCGCCGACTTGACGTTAATTAACACACGGGTTAATTGATTTTAAAAGCTGAGGAATTACAGTTAACTTTTCCCACAGGGCGCAGCTGCGTGGCGTGATCCCGCAGCGCTGTGGCGGGTGCCGAGGGGCCAGCAGCGGACGGGACCCGTGGCACCCTCCTCGCCGGCGCGGCCTCGCGCCGAGCAGTCCCCGCGTGCCCGGCCAGCGGCCCCTGG
>JAVCKT010027205.1:42482-70052 GCA_032273925.1 Rhynchotus rufescens | reverse complement strand
CGCGCCGAGCAGTCCCCGCGTGCCCGGCCTGGCCGGCACAGGGGCCGGCACCACGCGGCCTTGGCTCCATGAGCCCCACGGGTCGGCCGCGGCCATGAGCACGGGGCGGCAGCATCGCCGCGGAACGGGGCGCGCGCCGCTTTGTTCCTCCTGCGGCACCGAGGCCGGGGCGCCGGCCGCGCTCGCCGCCTCGCGCGCTCACCGATTTCGTTTTGTTGTTTTAGAAGCATGAAGCAAGCGGAGCGACGAGAGGACTCCATTATGCAAATCAGGTCACATTTGCATAATGTCTCATGACTGGGGTATGCAAATGAGCTGTATAATTTATGAGCGCCCGGCTCTGTCGAAAAGTGTTTCCCAGAATTTATGGAAAAGTGAGGCGCAGGGAGGGCGGCCAAGGCGGCCGCCTGGCTGGGGTGGCTCTCGCCTCCTCCACAAAGTCTCCTGTGTGCGCGGCGCAGACGCTCCTGAGGAGCGAGCAGTGAGGAGCACGCAGGGAGCCTCCCTTCGGAGCGGCCTCCATCGCCCTCCGCTCCTCCCCCGAGCCCCCCACACCCCGCTGGCCTCTGCACCAGCCGCTGGGCTCCCATGGGTACCAGGACCCCCGGAGAAGGCGGCTGGTCCCGTGGGTGCCTGACCCGCGGGCCTGCAGCTCCTTGGAGCAGGAGGTGGCCTCCCCGCTTGCCCCACGGCCCCTGCACTCATCCCACCTGCGTCGAGTCAAGCTGCTGCGGAGCGGCCCAGGCTGGCGGGAGAAGGAGCCGACGTTCCCTACACAGAGCCGGCTGTGCCCAGCTCTCCGGAGAGCCCAGACGCGCGTGCAGGAATCAAGACTTCTGTCTGTCCATGGGCAGCGCGGAGATGCCAGGAGCTTCCCAGGGGTGCAGGTAGGCTGTGACCGCCCATGGGCGATGCTGCTTGCGGCCGTCCGTGCCGGGAGGGTCTGTGGCTTGGGCACCTTTCACCGAGTCACCTCCAGGAGGTCCCTGAAACGGCTTTGGGGCAAGAACGGGTGATTTGCTTAGGATGAGATTCTGCATTTTAATTTTAAAGCTATACGTGTTTATCTCCGGTTTAGAAATAAGTTTTCTGGTCTGAGTTGCTGAATCAATGAATCTCGCAGTCGGTTCCTAACATCTTTGTATGGTTTGCATGGCCAGAGAGCACAGAAGCTCTTGCCTCCAACTGTTTGTCATACTGAACTTCACTAGTATAAACGATTTTGTAGCTTGCACTTTTACCTGGGACTGTGGGACGCCTGGCGCAGGAGGCAAAAGAGAAGGCAAAAGGGATACCCTTAGCTTTTGGTGGGGCCATGGGAGGCAGCAGCACAGCTGGACTCCGAGGCGTTTGGCTCTTGAGTTTGCTCAACTTAGGTGCTCTGTGAGGGCGGCTGCCCGGCGCAGGTAGCAGCGGGGCGGCTCAGCCTGCCCGGGGGCTCACGCAGAGGGAAGGATGGGGCTGGGGCCGCTGGAGCAAGAAGCACCATGGGCAGCAAGAGGCATCATGTCCCAGGGAGCTGGAGCTGCCGCTCCGGGCCGGCCCGGGCAGCCAGGGAAACACGGGGCTCTGAGCAGGGCTCCGTCCTGGGGCGCACGGAAACGCAAAGAGCCGGCATCCCTGCGAGCTGGGAAGGAGAGAGGACATCCATTTACCCCGGGGTCTGGGTGGAGGATCCGCTGATGCCGCTGCAGGTCTGTGGAATCCACGAGGAGCCGTCCTGCCAGGGCCGGTGCCATGGGCACGGAGTGGAGCCTGGGGGGCTCTGCAGGAATTAGCATTACATTTTGCCTCTGTTTAGGGAGAATCCACAGCTCTTCCCAGAACTCTCCCCTGTGCGCTCCGGGTCTGTCAGGGCCACGGGTTCCGGAGCTCCCTCCTATCCACCCGGCCCCATGGGCACAAATGGACTGTGGGCAGAAGTGGGGCCGGCAGAGCCAGAAGGCTCTGTCTGCTCTGCTGCCTCACCAAGATTTCCCGGTCCCCGGGAGCCGGGCGCAGGAGAGGTGCTGTGGGAACCCCTCACGCAGAGGCACTCGCCCTCAACACCCAGCAGGGTCTCCCTTGTCGAGGGCAATGCATGCCTGGCCAGGCCTGGCCGCTTTTCCCAGGGCCCCTCGCGCTGCCTGCGCTGCAGAAGGGGCCCTGCAGCCCCTTGTGCTAGTCTTGTCTACAGAGGCCAGACCTAAGCAAAGACGTGTGTTCTTTACTGCAGATTTCTTAATGGAGGAGCTTGCAGTACAGTGGGGAGCTCAGTGAAAATGCTCTGTCTGTCCTTGGGGCTTTCCCAACCATAATGTCTGTGAATAGCAGCACCATGGAGTGCTGCTGTGTGATGTGGCCGTAGGGTTTGCTCTCCATGGCTGTTCCAGGCTGCTGCCTGGCTCTGTTGGCAGTTTGACTCTTAGTTCAAGCAGAAAGAACAGCCCAACGCACAAGAAGGCTGCTGGCCACCAACTTGGCCTCGAGCACTGTAGTGCATATTTAGCCGTATGATCACTAACATCACCTGTTGTTAGAGTTTCTATCAAGGATTCCCAGATCCGATGTAGAATCCTTGCTTTAAAGAATCACATCACCTCTGCCACCTTCAGTTTCTCTAGAGCTAATGATGGTCCAAGCAGTGGGTTACAGCAACAGAGAAGTACCTGAAGTTTCAGTTCCCTCCTCACCTCTCCCAGATAAGACACGTAATGACCTGGTAACAGCAGCCTGACTTGGAAGGATTCTCCTGGTCCCGCTCCTGCAGCTGGCGAGCACCTTGGCCCTGTGAGCTGCTAAAGCCCAACTCACATCTCACGTTCAGGACTGCCAGGTTCATCCCACCCACTCTCAGTTTTGCACAAGGACAGATGCAGGCTGCGGTCTGAGCCCTTCCTTCCGAGCAGATCCTTGAAGATGCTGATCGGCCAACAGCAGGACTCGGCCATCCACATTGCGTTAGCAGCACCAATGTTCGTGCCTGACATTAGCAGCAGCTTGGCTGCATGGGGCTTATGGCCTGATGGTTGCTGATAACAACAGTTGTAAGCAAAGTCTGTAAAATCTTTAAATCTTTTAACAAATCTCTCATTAATCCCAGCTAAGTAGATTAAAGCTGACTGCAGGCTTTAAAAGGAAGCAAGCTGCTCACTTGTAGGACAGAGAAAATATATACAATGAAAAACAGCCAGACAGGGAGGCTGTAATGTGCAGTCGCTTTGTTCCTGGTCTAGATAAAACTGGAGTGAGAATCAGACTGCTGGACCTGGGTTCAAATGGCGCCAAAGGTACAATGAGATGAAACTGGATAGCTGTACAGTGTGATTCAAGAATATCAAAGATGCCGCGCGCAGATAGAGTCTATGTGCTGCAGAGATGGGGAGCGAAGCAGTTCCGTATGAATGGCATCTTCAAAGAGCTGAGGCAGGATGCTAAAGGCCACGTGAAGATCAAGAACCTTCTCAGGGTTCAACTTGATGTAAGGTCCTGAGCATCAGAAGGTCCTGCTTGTAGCCTCTGATACTCTGTCTGCAGTAGTCAATGGAAATGGTCTGTATTTATAGACATAGCTCTCTGATTGGCAATGAAATGGTTGGGTATCTTAGAGGAATAAAATTCTCCCAGATATTTGCAGTTTGTTTCTGGACTTGGACATCGGAGTGGATTTCGTAGGATTAGACCCTCAGCAGGAGTGACTTGGTGTTTCTCTTTCTTGGAACCCAGCGTCCTGTCTCTAAACATGCATCCCTAGGTACAAAGTATATAAACATTGGTACACGTGGCAAGCACAGATGAAAGCTTTACAGTAAAGGCCTGACGTGTCTTTCTAACTCGTTCCTGCTGTAATTTGGTGACTTGCTCTCAGCCGGTGCTCTCCTTTGCCCCGGTCCCTGCCCGTCCCGCTTGCTGCCGGCGCGTTGGCCACGGCTCCTGCTCGCCCAGAGCCTGTCGTGTTTCGTCTGCCTCAGGCCCTTATTGCAGCGACGCCTGCTCTCTTTGCCAGCTCAGCAGCTCTGTTCTCTCTGTCTTTGCCTTTGATTCTTGTCGCAGCGCGGGCCCCAGACCGACAACAACCAGACTGTCTCCTCTAGCATCCCTGCACGCTGCGTGTGTCTCAAAGGCAGCGCTGTGGCGGCTCGTGAGAGAAATTGCAGCAGGACTTAGTGCCTCTGTGACCACACATCTGGTGGAAACTCTGATGTTCCTTCCTGAAGATTCAAGGTGACAGTCAGGGCAATGAGAGGGTTCTGGAGGTCAGCGATGAGCAAGAGAGAGCAGGAGGCGCACGGTAAATCTTCTGAAGGGCCGAGCTTTGCTTGCGTGAGCCCAGGTTCTCAAGCATGGAGATTTCCCGTGTTCCTGGGAGGTGTTTTGCTCTTCTGACGGCTGCAGTAATTTGAGAAGGGCGGGTGGTTACGGGCTGCTCTGTCCTTGCAGGTGTTGCATGGGCAGAACAGCAGACCTGGCACAGGTGATTCATCCAGGCTCCCACTTTCTGTGCGGTTTGTGCTTTAATGCTAGAAGAGGAGCAGCTGGCTGAAGGTTTCCTGAACAGAGGCTGTGATCTCCTAAAGCAGTGATACTTCTATTTTAATAAAGGTGCATTTTTTCTAATCATGTGAAGAGATGGCTGGGGGAAATAAAAATGAAAAAAAAAAGGTAGGAGGTTGCCCTGCTTCTCCCCCAACTCTCGCAACGTGACGAGCAATTCTTACGGCTGCTCTCAGGTGATGATGAGAGATTGCACTTAAATGCTGAGATCTGCTCACCCTTCTCCCAAAGAGTCAACTTCCTGGCCCTGTAAACTGCCTAAGGGTGCAAATAAGTAGGTTAATGCTTGCTGTAGGGTTAGCCTGAGGGTGAGAGATCCCGATAGGCACCGCAGACTTGGGCTTGCTGTGCGTGTGTTTGAGTTGCTGCGCGCGGAGCCCTTCAAGGTGAGTACTCGCTGCTGCAGCTCATCGCTGCGTGTCCTCCTGCCGCAGGGGCGGGAACGGGGCTTGTCGCAATCGGATTTCTCCCCTTGCTTACACCCCATCAGCTCCCTTGGCACAGACAGGGATCCAGCAGACGACTGCAGAAAAATACACCAAGCTTCAGGGTTTTCTCTCACAAAATGTAGAAACACCCAGTAAATTGTTCTATATTGGAATATTTTAAGACCTTTTGAAGTAAAGCTAAGAATGACAGCAAAGCACAGTGTGCAAATGTCCACTTGTGCTCCTCAGTCATGCACATGAGCACCCAGAAGCGCCAACATCAACATAGTCCGTCGACGTATGGAACTAGGTCACAGAAATGGGGCCCCACAGAACTCCTTCCAGCAGAGCAGTAGCTTGATTCCTTTGGAAAAAAATCAGAGAAATCCTGTGGATTTTTGCAGTGGTTTAGCATCAGATTTTCTGTTTATGTTTGTATAGCTGAGAATTTTCTGTTTGCTCTGTGGTTTGCTCTTCTTTGATGCTTCTTTGAAGCGTCACCCATACTAAAACTTAAATTGTTTTTAAAAATGCATCATTTAACTGGAGTAAAATCCCATCTAAACACTCTTCATTTAAAAGAGCCATGCATTGATTATTTACCAAATTAAGCCATTCTGAACCCAAACTAAGAGTTTGCAGTAGATTTTTCAAGTTATGCTATCATTAGTCAAAGCTCTGATTTCAGCCCTGGTTATATGCTTTTCCTTGGACATTTAATTTCTCACTCATTCTTCTAATTTCTTCTTTCCCAAATGACTCTTCTGAACTTACAGTGTTGTGGATTTTTTCCCTATCTCCTCGCTTTTTCTGCAACATCACTGCCACCTGCTCCCACCTTTTTGGTCTCCCACCTTTTTGGCAAGTCCTTTCCAAAAAAGGAAAACAACCCAAAATACATCAGTGATTTTTGAATTGCAAATGTGGATGTGCAAAAGCCATGAAACGAGAAATTTAAGGTGCTTACAGTAACACGAGCCCGCCCGTGTTGGACATGAATTGTTTCCTACTTCTGATGAGAGGCCTCAGAACAGATCTTGGTTAAAGCAGATGTTCGAGTCAGGTTGTGAGCTCTTTGGCATGTAAATCATGAGAAACTTGGATTGTGGCGAGGTAGGGTTAAAGCAGCAGTGTGCCTAGACCTGTGCATTGAATGTCAGTTTGCTATTTACAGCCGGGGCTGCGGGGCCGTCGTGTTGCCCAGCCCGCGGGGGCTCCGCTCTCGCCGTCCCTCGTGTCCGAGCGCGCAGCCGGGACGCGCAGGGTTTCTCTGCACAACTGCTGAGCGCTCACAGTTTTGCCTGCAACGTAGGAAACGCTATAAAGTTGTTAAGTGCTTCACAAATCAGCGCTAGACACCTCAGACCAGGCACCTAAAATTAGTGGACACATCTAACGCTTGAATCTCTCTCTGCCTCCACTCTGGGCCTGTAAAATGGGGATAATAAAACTCCTTCCTCTGCTGGGCGCAGAGGAGCTCAGCTAATGCTCCTGGAGAATTTAGATAATGATGAATGCCATAGGAATTCCTACATGGAGATTAATCAGGATGTTCTGTGTGAGGTTTGGAAAGCGCAGCAAATGCAAGGTGAACCTGCATGCTGAGCTGTGAGGAAAGCAAGGCAATACTGACGGATCAGCTTTGCTGCGCCCATTATCCGCTGCGTGAGAAGCGAGGCCAGGGGAGCGAGTGACCATTAACTGGAGACGGCGTCGAATGCTTGTACGTAAGGGCCCAGATCACACCAGCAGCCTCAGTCCTGCCAGATCATGTTCCAGTCGTAGACCCTGCAATTGCAGTGATCTTCTGAAACAGCCCTGCTGCAGGCACTGTTATTCAATTAAGAAATCAAGTCAGATCTCGTGCACGTTCCCATGCTTAGTCCAGCTAATGAGACTCGTAAGGGTTAGGTGTTCTTTGAGAGCCTCTCGCAGTGGTTAATGCTAGCAGAGACTCCAGAGCATTCTGCTGGCTATTAATCTGCAGATAATAGAAGGTCCATTTCTTAAGTACACACAGAAGAAGGAGAAGAAGAAATACTGGCTATGACACGAAATGAATTGTCTTCCTCCGTGCCCTTGTAACCTAGGGCATGTAGAGCAGGCTGCCAGCCATTGCGCTACAGATTTAAAAGTGCTGGAATCTCTCAGTTCCTTAGCAGGTTGCCTGATGGATTGGTGAGTAATGTACTTGAAGAGTGCATTACTAAGCCCCAGACTAATGGCTAGCTCTTGCCCATGGCTTTTGCTATAGATCATTCATTGTGCTATTCATAAGCTCTCTGCCAGTCTGTGTCTGGCACTCGTGCTGCTGCTGCGAGCGCCCTTTGCCTGATGAATTCTGCACGGACGTCCCCCAGGTTTTGAGGAGGTGGGCAGTGAACAAGGAGATCACATGGGTCACGGCTGCTGCAGTTCTCCTCCGTCTGCTCCTCTGAGGACGTGGTAAAGGACAGTGTGGGGCTCCTCATTCACCACGTATTGCTAGGACAGTAGCCTGTATAAACTACCTGGAGTTTCTGCATGCCCTGGGATGGCTTCCTGTCACTTCCTGGGGAATTTGTATCCAGGGGTTTGCTTTCCCAGAAAGACTGATGTCCAAGACCGCGATTAGTAAGCTAGAATGGGGATCAGCAGAGAATTGGGTTGCTGACTAGGGCGCTCTGTCAGGGAAGTCACAGGTTTCTCTCATGTTGCCTTCTGGTGCTAGAACAAGGTGCCTCGATGTAGTTAAGAGGATCTGGCTGTCAGGTGGGTTCAGGGAGCTGGAACCAAGCTTGGCACACGATGGCTGGGCCGGCAGTGCTGCTCGGGCAGGCCTGTGTGCTAAGGTGCTGTGGACGGGCTGCCCTCCTACTGGCCTCTGCGTGACTGGGGAGGTTTTCCTCTGTCTCTAGGCTCCACCATGTCAGTAGAGCTGCCAGGAGTTGTGGCTCTGGTTTCCACCTCAACAAGGCCCACGGTTCCCCAGCGCCCAAGGGAAGGGCTCTGGTGGCCCTGCTGTTTTGTGCATCTCGCAGGTGCATTTGGAGCCCGTGAGGTGCCGGTGGGGCCGCGTCCCGCCGCGCTCCCGCCAGCCCTCGCGCCGCGGCCCCGGGAGGGCGCAGAGCTGCCTGAGACCACTGGGACAGGGCCCCGGGGCCCCTCCATTCCCGAGCCCATCGCGGCAGCCTTGCCACTGCAGAAGGGTTAAGCTGTGCCCCGCTATCCTGCCCTTTACGCTTTTGACCTTATATTTTTGCAAGTTACTTAAAAATGGATTTATGCAGTTCTTTATTAGCTTCTTCCTGAAGAGCTTATGGAAAAGATGAGGCCTTCATCCCAAGGAATTTCCTCTAGGGCAGTCACAGATGTTCAGCTTAGTAAAGCTTGATGCTGCAACTGCACTGCAGAACCAAAATTGTAAGAACAATGCGAATAAATAAAATTCTCCATTTTGCAGCCAACTTCAGACCTAGAAATATCCCAAACTGAGCAACAAGCATTTGAATTTTCTAGTTTGCTCCAGATGTAGGAATGTGGCACATTTTTAGGGGATAGTAGTAACGATGTCAATGTTTTGGGGGTGCAAGGTATTTTATACTTGTAGAGAAGACCTCTTTTTTAAAGTGGCTATTTTTCTTTATGCCCTTTTGCAGATACAGCGTGGGCACCTTCTGCTTTCCCCAAATGCTGGATCTTTGCAGTATTCACATTAATTCTACAACCAGAAGTCTCCAGGTATCTTGCATGTAGAAACAGGCAGAGGATGTGCAAGGTTATAGATGGAGGGAATGCTACTGAAAAGAAATGCACCATGAAAATGGAAATTCCCTGTGAGTATTGTCAGTGAGTTTATTTGCATGCATTTTTGTAAGATGTTTCTGGTAATAAAGCGTCATCAGTCTGTTACTTCTCTTGACCAATCTCTCTCTTTCTTAATCTGCCTATATGAAATGCTGCAGTGGTCTGTATTTAACCGAGAATATCCTCTGCTTGTTTCCTGTCTTCCTGCTCGAGTTTTCTTTCTTTAACAAGCACAACAGCACGCTGCTCTGTCTTCAAAGAGGAAATTAATTCCGTCCGCAAAAGGGTCAAGTGCTAGAAAGTGCATAGCAATGCAGTTTGCGTGGCAGGATCCAGGAGATATGATGCTAATAAGATTCTAAGATGAGAACAGCAGACCGGCTCTGGGGATTCAGATGAAGGGTTCTGTAAATTTTAAAAGAAATGGTCTCCAAAAACTAATGATGTCTGCTTTCCAATTCATTAATAATGTGGAGCCGGGAGATGGAAGTGAGAAGCAGACCACGCTTTGAAATATCAAAATGTAACAAGGAAAAAAACAGTGAGAGCTCATCTCATCGGGGTCATAAAGCTGGGAGAAAGAGGCAGGCTGCGGGGGAACGTGCTGCCAGTGCCTGGAGGGAAGGAAATTGCGCCGCGCGCTCTGCTCTGCGTAATTTATGCACAGGCTCTGCCAACGTTAATGTGAAATTTCTGCGCTGAGAAAGATGTTGCCGTATTGACAGAGCTTTCTCGGTGCTCTTGTTTAAGGTGACTTACTGAACAGGGTGTCTGATGGATTCTGAAATCATCTGAATCGTCTTAGCATATTTACAAATGGTTCTTGGTAAACCTTCCTCTTCACCTTCTGCATCGCGTGTGCGGAGCTGAGTAGCAAGAACCTGAACCTTGTTTGTCATTAATAGCAGCAGAAAACCCCTCAGGCAGAGCCTAATGAACCAAGAGCAATTCCGAGCTTTCCTCTGTAATATCTGCGGAGACTGCGCCTTTCCAAGGGCTGCCTGGACACATCGCGTGACCTTGCTGCTTTACATCATTAAAATTTCCCATTACTGGCTCAGTGTTTGCATGAAGGTGCTGTTGTGCAGATATTATGCCAGAGTTTCTGCCTTCTGTATGCAGAGTTTGTAGCTAATAGAAAATATGTGTGCCTGAAGAGCCTCCAGCACGGGAGGGGAGCAGCAGGAGGGGTTAGCTCTGCCTTTGTTTCAACAAAGCCCTTCGGATTTGCAGAGCAGGGTGGCGGTTTTCCTCCCATCTTCGCACTGGAGCTGCATGGTGTCCCCTGCTCCGAGCCGGCCCTCCCGGGGTCCCGGGCAGCGGTCCGTGCCCACCGCCCCAGCGCATCCCGTCCTGCAGAGCACGGGTACCGGCACCGCGCGGGACACCACGCTGGCCCCGGGGACACCTCCCGCCCGAACCGGGGTCGCGCACGGTGCTTCCCAGCCCAGCAACACCGGCACCTCTGCCGTGGGGCACTGGGCTGCCCCTACACTCTTTGTGCTTTGCTTTCACAGACTCCAGATCCCCTCTGTTTTCTCTGCTTAAGTCATACAGTCTCAGCAGCGAGTCTTTCTCGAGACGAGAAATGTCTCTTGGGGGCAGGAGTTGGGGTTCGGAGGAGTGTTTAATGCGTCGTAACGTGTGCTTGGGGTGCTTTGGTCCTCTTGGAGGAGCTATTTTCTTAAAGCTTTCTGTTGAATTGCAGGATCTGGGAATGCACCAGCTCCACTGAATGTCTGGAACCCAACAAGGGACTTGGGAGAGAGATCCTGGTGCAGCTGGAGACTCTGGCAGAGGTTTGTGTCCTGCTAAAGCCACAGCATGGAAGCAGGTGAGAAAGTGGGTGAACTTGGACTCTGCACTTCCACGGAGTGCTAGCAAAGCGGGTGACTCTTGCAGTGGTTAAAGACACTGTGTTTCTTCATCAAGCTTTCTTTGAGGTCCTCAAGATGGACAAGTACAACCCAGTTGTCCCAAAGTAAATCATGGATATGCTGGCACCGGCTTCAAAAGCCACAACCTTCACCTGTGGTTTCTGCTGAATATTTCTTGCCCTTCAGTCACCATAAAACTTGACAGGCTTCCTCATGAACTGCATGAGTGGCACAGCCATGTGTATCAAATCTTCCACTTTCCTCATAGCTGAGTCTCAAATACTTCCTTGGAGAAGAGATGGAGAATTTATTTCCTCAGGAAATCCCAAGATAGATTGATAACAAATTTCTTGAAGGTTTTCCAGTGCAGTTCCTCTTGTTATCCAGCCTCTCAGCATGGTACAGCATGACTTGCCTGCAGTCACAGTCCATCAGCAGAGCAGACGAGCTCACAGCTGCTGGTCTAATCAGTGGCGATGCAGTTGTGTGCATCAGGTCTGTCTTATGGCATCTGTAAAGATAAGAAAAGCAGCTGGAATTTGGAGGCCCTTTCCATTAATGTTCTTTACTAAGACACTTAGCATCTGAGCTGAATTTTGTGTCAGCAAACTTTCAAATGAAGTCTTTCTGTCTTGGAGCTTGGCAGCAATGTGACCATGGCCACCAATACCAAGGTGAGAGCTCATGTTCCCAGAGTGTTTGTTTGTGGCGAAGGGGGAATATGACAGCATGTCTGTGTGAAATACAGGGATTTCATAAACCCTCATTTCTTGAGTACTGTGTCTCAGTACTGTGCATATTAAGAACTATGGTATGTTTCCCGTCTGTAACAGTTCCGTGCAGTCTGAGAGATCTCCTGGAGGAAGCACCCTCAGCAATCCTGAATGTCCTGGGCATTTTAAAATGGCATCTGTAGTTAGAGGAGCTGTTTCTGAGTCTGTGATGCTTGAGATCATCTCACATGCAAGTGACATCGTCTAGGATCTTGCTGGTCACCTTTTCAGACAAGGCTGAAAAGGACCAAGATGCTATGAAAGACTTTGGCCTTCTTAGCATCGTATGTCAGTAACATACTGAATATCGAGCCAACACTGTTTTTGTTTTTTCCATATTTCCTTGATGCTTTTGATTTCCCTTGCTGATTATACCTCATGTTGTGTCTTCCTAGTTTTTCCCTCTATTTGCTCCTGGTATCATGCTTGTCCTTAGACACCTGATTGTGTTTTCTACTTCTGCTTGCAATCACTGCAGAGCTCGTGGGCTAGCTGAGTTTGTTTCATGCTATGTTCATTGCACTTGACCTTGTGCAGGTTCCTCAGTTCCTCTGAGAACTGTCTCAACATGTGCCAATATCTCAGTTGCATGAGATATTCTTCCAAATCTCCACTGTGCCCATTCAGTCGTATTCTTTAACGTGTATTAAGAGTCAGAATCATAAAACCGTGGAAGAGCGGAGGTCGGAGAGGACCCCAGGAGACCTGGAGTGCTCAGGGCAGGAGTGACTCCAGCGCTGCATAGACTTGCTCGGGGCTGTTCATCCAGGCAGCCTCCTCAGCGGCCCTGGGCTGTGCAGTCCAAGGCAGCAGAGTGGAGCAGGGCCTCTGTGCAGGACAGTTACAGACACAGCCCCTGCCCCATCTGCTCCGTGCCATGCCTCTGCCAGGTACAGGGGATGCAGGCACGTGTCGAGGAGGTGTGCAGCACCATGCCCCACATTTGAGAACACCATCGCGCCGCTCTATTACTGCGCATCGCTGAACTGCGGGAGCGCGAGCTGTGCGGAGCTCGTTGCGTGGGTGACCCAGCCCGCACGCGGCGTGCACTGCGCCCACTGGGCACTTGTGTGCAGGACGCAGCGCCCACGGGACCGCACGTGTCCCGTGGGACGTGTCCACAGCCGCACTGCACCCGCGGGAGGCTCTGGCCCCATCTGTGGAGGCCGTGGGTGCCACAGCACGGCTCTGTGCTTATCACAGACACCTAAAGGCAGATTTTCTTTCAATTAAATATGAGAATCACTAATGCAGTCAGCATGGTACTTTTTGGTATGTTTATTTTTATTCTCCATTTATTTGCTTTTGTTCTCAACATATGCTTTCATTATTATGGAGATGTTTATACTCACCATCTGTACCTTATGAATGAGGTTCGGCTGAGAGTGGAGGACTGGGGGCAAGATAGAGCTCAGCTGGGTTTATTAAAACCTGAGTGAACATGGGTGCGCACCTCGTGGTGTGGAGCACCGTGGACACATCCCCACGCTGCTGTCGCCAGCCCCGCGTGCGCCCATGGGGCCGCGTCGCCCATCGCGGTGCCTGGGGCAGCGCCCGGGTTTCTGCCTGGGGACGCGTGAGGCTGTTCTGAGCGCCCTGCCGGGGACAGCTCTGCATTTCCAGCAATAGTGGAACATAATAGTAATAATAATAATAAATAAGCAGAGCTCCCTGGGTCACCGCTGGCAACACGTCCAAGCGAGCGGCACATGCTGTGGGTACCCATCCCACCGCGGCGGAAGGTGGATGGGGTTGGTGGCCCCACGGCAGTGCCGGCGGCCCCGGTGCGGCGCCGAGCACCACGCGAGCTGTGGTCCCCCTGTGCGGGGCGCTCCTCGCCGCGCGGAGGCCAGTGGAGCTTCAGCTACGCTGAGCAATTAAACCCCGGTAGCTCAGGGATGAGCAGGAGGCCGTGATTTTCTTTTCCTTTGCAGTAATTGCCTCTGCAATCAGCTTTGATCACCCAAGAGCAGAAGAGATGAGTGCTGCAAGTTGACATCAGTGGTTTTAATATATCCATTTACATATACAGGAGCAGTGCAGCATACAGCTTTCCATAGCGCCTCTGACCTGAAACCATCGCTGCTCCATAGACACCTCATTTAATTTAATACTTCACCGCCACAGCGGAAGCCACAGGATGGGGAGGGGAGGGGGATAATCAAGCCCTCACTCCCTTGCTCTCCCTGAATGTCTGCAGAAATGACATGAAAGTAATTGCTTTTGAAAAGCAAAGCAGAAATGGCACAATTGATTCCACTTAAATGAGAGGAGGAGAGGTGGGGGCGGGGGACACGCCGCCTCCCCCGCGCTGCGAGCGGGCGCGGGGCTGTGGGGGCGGCAGCAGCGCCCGGGGTTGCTGCCTCCCCGGTGCCGCAGCCGGGAGCGCCGGCCCCGCGTGGCGGCCCGGCCGGGGGCTGCGCTGCAGCCAGGGACGTGCGAGCACCGAGCCCTCGGCTGCACCGCAGACCCCAGCGTGGCGCCCGTGCGGGCTCCGCGGGCCCTAGTGCCCCCCGGCGTGGCGCTGGTGCTGCCCTGCCCCAGAACCTGCCCTGCGCCCCAGTGTCCCGGCTGCAGCCCCGGCGCGGGCACCGCAGGATCCGCAAGCCGCCCGTGCAGCAGCAGCAGCACCATGTATGTGCGTTACCTGCGTTTCTGCTGCATGCGCTGCAGGGAAGGGGGTGTTCATGAGCTGCTTCACTGCTTCAATCAGCCCTTGTCGTTCACCGGCCCGGCTGCGGCTGCCCCTGCATGTCACTGCCCGCAGCAGCGCAGGGACGGGGTACTGGGGTGCCGAGACACTGGTCACCTCCCGCCAGCGCTGCCACTCCGGGCGCTGGCGCCTGCAGCGTGTTGTGCCATATGGCACTGAAGGGGCACATAGGTCTGTGGTAAAACACCAGGAATTGCAGCGTATCCCTGATACCCACTACACCTGTGGCAGCGGCGGCCAGGTGTGACTGCAGGGGTTGAGAAGGACCCACCTTGGTGCACGGCGCAGAGCTCGAGCCCTTGCTGTGCCTGTGAGGGGGGCTTCTGCTTAGTGAGCTGGCTGGAGGGGCCCATGCTGCTTCTCCAATACCCTTCTAATTTAGATGTTAACATCATCTTATGTTAATTGCATGCAAATTGATTATTAATGTATTTATTGAATGTTGACAGCTGGGTGACAGTCTTCAGTAAGTATGTTTTACTAATCAGTTAGCATTTAATTAAAATCGAAACTCTCTCCCGGCTCAGCAAGACAGTCGGTGAAGGCAATTAGCCCTCAGCATCTGCACGTGCTCCAGGACAGCCCGGGGCGGCAGCAGGTCCGGCCGGCCCGGCGGCGCCGCGAGGCCTTGGGCTGCTTCGTGCCCGCAGGGCGGCCGGGCCTTTGGTCTTCCTGATGCCGGGAGGAGGCTTGTGGTGCTGCCCACTAACCTGCCGGGAGCTGCTGCAGGGGAAGAAACACGCACCAGGTCTCCGCTCGAGAGCTCTCCGCATCGTTGGTGTCCTGTGCATCATCTCGGTGTCTTCAGTAGCTCCAGATGGCCCATCTCTGCACAGACCAAGACTGTGTCCTGCCATCCGTGGGAAGGGAAGGAGACAGACTGGTTTCAGCTGCTGGGATGGCTTTGCCACCCGCAGGCCCCTTGAACGTGCCAAGGCATCATGCAGCTCCGGGCCAACAGCACCTGCACAGTTAAGAGGATTCCTCAGTGCTGAATATAGAAACCAACCACACCATCCTCTGAGGTACCTAGTCCCTGTTCTCTCCTGCGTCCCTGGCACAGCCGGAGCCACACGCAGCCCTTGCTCCCGCCCACGGCCGAGGCTCTTGGCGCCTGTCTGGGGACGGCGAGCAGCATCCTGCAGGTGCCCCTGGCTGCTGCTGCGACCGGCCGCCCCGCGGAACTGGCGCAGCAGGGGCGGTGCTGCAGCCTCGTCGCGCTGGTTGGCACCAGAGCCTCTGTGCTCCTCCTCGTGCAAACCGCAGCCGCACACAGAGCCTGGCGCCGCGCTGGGGACGGCAGGGACGGCCTGGCCACGAGCTCCCACATCCCCTCTGCCCGCATGGAGGCATCTTTGGAGCACAGAGCTGCTAAACGCAGCCGGATCGGGCGTCGGTGATTTAGTTATGTATTTGCTATCATAACTTTGCATTTGCTGGGACACTCTTTGCCTGCCATGTCCAGGCAGGAGCTCTGGCAGCCCTGGGAGCGCAGAGGCGGCAGCCAGTGCCGTGGGCTCCCTGCCTTCCCCAGCTGGACTTACCCTGCTGCCGCTGGCGCGCATGTCGGATCACACCTACCATATTGGCTTCCTGTCCCCACAATATCGGGTTTTTGCAGCTCGCGTGTGCGGGGGTGTCTCCTCCCAGCAATCCCCACCCCCAGCAGCATCAGGTCTGTGCTGTTCGGGGTTTTGTTAAGCCGTTTAGTATTAATTGATTTTTTTTTCCATTTTTTCTTTCTTTCCCTGGGCGGGTCAATAGCTGGATGTTCAAGAGCAGAGGATCTATCAACTGCAGACCAAGCAGAGGGAGAGGCAGGCAGACCTGGAGCAGAGATGCAGCCGGATCCAGCAGCTCAGCCCAGACCTGGAGGCTGGTGCCAGGTGCCAGAGGAGGCGTGAGAGCAGGTAGGGGCAGATGCTGCTCCGGGCTGGCTCGGCCGGACGGGACGGGACGGGAACGTCATTTCGTGTATTCGCAGCCACAGTAATAGTCTACCACCCTCGTTGAAATGGCAGCATAGGGAAAGGGTGAAGGTGCAGGAGCAGAGCAAACGCCTGGTGAGGAGGGAAAGTCGAGGGAAGCAGCGGCTCTGCTGCGGGTGGACGGGGCGGCCTGGGTGTCCGCGGCACCAAGCAGGGTCCTGGGGTCCCTGCGAGGGGGCAGCTGGTGCAGAGCAGCAGGGACAAAGCCCGCCAGGCACCTGAGGCCAGGCCGTTCGGACGTGGCGGATGAAGCCCTGCCTATGCGGGCGTGCAGGGCGGGAATGTCCCACTTGCTCTGCAGGGCCTGCTCGGTGCTGCAGCCTGCGCTCCCTCTGTGCGGCGGCCGCGCGGTGCCCTGTCGGCTCCGGCCCCTTCACCTGCCCAGGAGCAGGAGCCGTGCGCCGTGCAGCGACTCCCCACGCGTTGCACTGCCTCGGGAGGCATCTGTGGGGCAACCAGACCTTGCACCCAGGGGCTGGTCCTGGAGACCTGCAGCGCCGGCTGCTGCACGACGCAGGGCTCCTGTGCTCTGCGCTGCCTGCTGCCTGTCTGCCTGCACACCCAGAGCAGAGCTTTTCTTTGTCTAGCAACCTGACTGTTCTCAGCACACTGGAAGACTAAAGCAGCTAGGAATTGATCCTGGCGGATCAGATCCCAGCGTGATGGATAGCAGGAGCTCAGCACAGATGTCTCTCCAGAATGAGGGCAGCTTTGCAGTTTTTTTCCCTCATTATTCAAAGTGGAAACGCTTGCTTTGTTTCAGTTAATTTGTTGATGATGAGGTATGTTTGTTGCCTTTGGAGACACGTAAGCAGCTATTCCTCCTGTAGCCAAGAAGTCATCCATTGTTCTCCAAACGTGTGTGTGTGTGTGTGCGTGTGTGCGTGCGTGTGTGTGTGTGTGCGCGCGCGCGCGCAGAGAGGGGGTGGCTGTGCGGGGTGTATGTGTGTGTGGTGTGTGCACATGCAGTGGCGGGTGTTGGGTGTGTGTACGAGTGCGGGTGTGCGGCGGGTGTAGGCAGGCACAGTGTGTGGACAGACAGACGTGCTGCTCTCACATGGCGGTTGCAGCATATGGGGCTGCGTGTGGGGCTGCGTGTGGGGCTGCGCACGGGGGCTGCATGCAGGGCTGTGTGCAGGGCTGCGTGCGTTTGCCTGTGTGCACAGATCGGGGAGGACAGGTGAACGTGCCTCAGAGCCTGCAGATCTGTGTGCACACGCGTCACGTACTGATGTGCACACGCCTTTCTGCAGGGCGAGCCTGGGAGGGGAATCATATGTGTCCTTTTTTTCCTACATACTCTTATTGCCTTCTTTTCTCTTCCTTTTGCCTTTCTCTTTTCCTCATGCTGAGTTCAGCTGATCCTTCCTGCTTGGGTTGGTGTTACAGTAACAGCTAGGACAGCCTAGGTCCAAACTGCCTCTTACAAAAGCCCCCAGTGAAGCACTGAATATGAAGTCTTGCTGTACATGAACACAGCACTGATGTGAGTGGGAGTGGGCCTCCCCTTAGGCCCACGTCTGTGCCCAGCAAGGGCAGCAGGCATCACCCCAAGGTGCTGCCCCAGCCCCTGGGGCTGTGGTAGGGGCTGCCAGAGCCTTGGCTGAAGGCTCCCTCTTTGCAGCCGCAGCAGGTTGTTCCTTGGATTAGCTGTGTAGGGAGCAGAGCTGCTTCCCTTCCTTTTGACCTGCCACCCAGTCATTTCTGTCCAGTGGTCTTTGGAAAAGACCACAAGCAATCATTATTCACCTGCTGTATGACACTCATGGTTTCATAGACCTCTGTCAGGCTTCCTCCATCATCCCTTTTCCAAGCAGAAGAAGAGCCCTAGCCTTGTCTTTTTGTCTGTTTGTTTTTAATCAGGGAAGTTGTTCCAATGCTGCATCATCTCTGTTGCCCTCCACCGTACTTTGTTCTGTTGCTTTTAGTTCTGCTATTTGTGGAATTACAGGGAAGGGCAGCATTTCACTAAAAACATGCTTTCCCCTCTGCCACATCTCCAAACCCACCTGCCTGTGCATGGTCTCTTCTCCCATCTTCTCCAGTCATGTCCACATTTCTGCAATCTCCCCTTGTTTTCATCTGCCCCTTGCCAGGACCACTCTTCCATCTCCCCAGTCCTGGAGCTCCAAGGGAGCTCACGGGGAGCAGCCTGGCTTTTGACCTGCCCCTCATCCTTTCTATGGGCCAGAACCTTCCACTATCCCCATCTGCAATGTTAAGTTTTTCCTCGCTCCTTGTGCCCACTTCACAGTCTCTTCTGGACCAGGAGCATCTTTTTGCTTGTGTATTAATCACTTCCCTGTCCCTGCAAATTGTCTTTCTTACAACTCACTCCTCAGTGTTTTTCCAGCACCACCAGCACTTCCTTCTTCATGTACCAACACATACACCCCTGGTGCAAAATTGTCCTCCATATGAAGCTGCTGGCGCTCATAAGAGCATGCAGGAGGACAGCAGCATGGCCCTGGCCCTGCTGCTCATGCACTGCCCGTACAGCAGTGGTTCAGACACTGCAGCAGGGCTCAAAGCTCTCGCTCTTTTCTCCTTATGTGCTCAACATTGCGTGGCTGCACAGCAGTCCAGGGTGGCAGAAGGTTTTGTGGCTCTTTCCCCTTGCAGCACCTCTGCTGCAGTGTTTGCCCCTGTGCTGCCGCTCGCCCTTGCCCACGGCCCGGAGGCGCACCGGGCCCCAGGGCGGGAGGCAGATGCCGAGGCCAGCGGGTGAGCAGGAGCGAGGGAGCAGAGCACAGCTCGGGTCTGCGGAACAGGGCGCCGGCGCCTCTCCTGAACTGGGAGCTGACGTGGGTTTTCCCTGGTAAATCTCCCGATTTGGGGGCCTGACTGGTGCTCGGGAGCTGCCTGGGGGTTTCATGCTCCCAGGGTGATGGTCCCCAGGTGCCTCTAGCAGGCTGCACATGCCCAGAGCCTCTGCCTGGTGTGTCAGGTGCAATTTAGCTCTGGGAACATGAGTTATGGGCCTGCCCTTTAGGAAAGGCTAGCAGAACAGCCCTCCTGTCAGCCGAGCCCCCACCTGACCGCCAGCTCTCCTGGTGAATGAATCAGGATTTGGCATATCGCTGTTTAATACAGCCCCCATTCTAATGACTTTTTGAAATGAAACTGAGAAAGCTGTTAACCTCAGTTAGCCAGCTGTCCTCGCCATGACCCGGATAAATCATGGTGGCTGGGACTCCGAGGAGCCCGGCGCTCCTTGCTCTGCAGAAGGGAGCGGCGCGGCAGGGACGCTGCTCCCACCTCGTGCCAGGAAGGTTTCTGCGCAGCGGGGCTGTGCCGCGATGGACGGGTGCGTGATGGTGCCAGGACCCTGCTCAGCTCCTGCAGCCTCATGGGGCTGGAGAGCCCGCGGGCACGTTCCTGTTGGAGACCTGGACCCTGCGTCGCTCCAGCCTGAGGAGCCTCTCCAGGCAGCAGGGCCGGCTGCCAGACGCAGGGCGAGCAGCGGGGAGAGGCGGCGAGGGGCCGGGGCGCAGGGCAGCCCCAGCAGCCAAGGGGCTGTCCCTGCGCTCGTGTGTGCAGTCAGAGCATCTGCTTTGGGCCATCACGTGCTCTGCAAGGGAACTGATGCAGCAAGAGCATCACATTTTGCTCTGCAGGAGAATGTCAAGCTTTGGCATGTCAGACTGATTGCTCAGAGCAAGGTCCAGATTCCTCCCTTCAAGAGCCCCGGGCAGCTGTGAGAAGCAGTGAAGTGCTGCAGTGTTTGAGACCAGGCGGCCTGTCCTCAGCAGGGCCCACAGCTACTGCAGAGAAAGGTGCAGGAAACTCGCAGGGCAGGTGGCTCAGAGCTGCTCGTTCCAGGGGCTCATTTAGAGACTGGCTCATGCCCAGGACGGGGTGTTTCTTTCTGCACAGCCGTTATCTGTACACAGGGCTCATTACTTTGTCTGTCCTCACAGGGCACTCATGTCTGCGGCTGCTTTGTGTGCCTGTGAGTTCCACCAGCCAAGATCCTTTTGTTGCGTCTGATCTGGCTTGAGTTTTTTTCTCCTTCATGACTAAGGAAGATCACAACACCAGCTTTGTGTAAGAAACTCCTGAAGAGAGGAACAGAGCCACCTGTTATCCATGTCCATGAAGGCACCACAAAAACTAATGGGCGTACCCTGCATCATGAAAGCGCCAGGTTAGGAAGAGTTTCTTAATGGGGAGGAGAACAAAACCCACCAGCAGGCTTCCTGGAGGCCTTGGGATTATGCATCGCCAGAGATTTTTAAGGACAGATAGACTAGAGCCAGGGCGCCTGAAGCCTCCCCTCTCAGCACAGGCTATGGGCTACGAGCCACTTAGGGATCCTTCCAGTCTTGCTCTGGGTGCTGGATGATTTTCTAAACCTAACTGTGCTCACACCTTGTAACCCATCTCTGCCCTCTTCAGAGCCCCACTGCATGGTCTCCTTTGATGTTCACGGTATGTCTTATCAACACATCATTTCTTGGGGTGATTCTCCTTTCTGGAAAAATAATGGGTGCACTTGGGTCTCAGGTGCATACTCACTCATGTGCTGTTCCCGATCTCCACAGGATCCCAGTGTTGAGCTCCAGGTGCTCTCACACCTCTGCAGGTGCTGCCCATGTCCTTGCACTGGCCAGCACTGCTGGTTTGTATGTTTGTATTTGAATAGTCTCTCTTGGCATCTCATTTTATGGTTCTGCAGACTCATTGTCAGGAGCACTGTGGAATCACTAAATGTTAACTCTAAAGCAGGCTGAAGAAGTGAGTTATAGCTCAGCAGTGCTTACTTATAGGTAAGACTCCTTGGCACTACATCGCATGCATGGGTTCCACTTTCCTAGACTCTTTTCACAGGAGCCTGTACTGAATCTCATTTCTGTCCTGTTGGTGTTGACATCCTGGTTTATCTTACTGCAAGCCAGCAGTTACTGAAACAGCCCATTCTGTGCCTGTTTTCCCATGTAAGCTCATCCTTATGTGTCCTCCTGGCTCGTGCTGGTCTCCCAGCTCTCCTCAGGGAACAAGGTGCTCCATCCTGAGCGCTGGGTGTGCAGAGCCTCCCCGAGACCCGTCCTGCGGAGGGACAAGTTGGCAGGTGCCTCGTAGAGCAGCCCGACGCCGCCGTGGGCAGTGAGTCCGTGGCCAAGTGCTGCTCCTTGCCCTCCCGAGCAGCCCGACTGCCCCACACTGGCGGGAACAGAGCAGCAGCTGCCCCAGTGCTGAGAGCTGCGGCTGCGAGAAGCAGGACCAGGACAAAGTGCTGCAGAGGGGGACGGGTCTGTGCAGCCAGCAGCCCCTGAGCTGCTCTACTGTGTAGACATGCAGTGATCTGCACTGCTTGAGCTGGAGCTGATACGAGCCTTGTTTCCAGAGCTAGAAGGACATTTCCTAGGAAAATGCATGTGGAAAGCAAGCTCGGTTTGGTCCCTTTTACTGCCTCCTCATCTGCTCACAGGTTACCCAGTAGCCAGAACATGTGCTTTAACATCTGCTGAAGTGAGCAAGCAGGGCCTGGAGGATGTCAGGGCTTGATGGAGATCTGATATCGCCATCTGCAAGACGTGCTGCGGTGCCGCAGGCCTTGGCGTGAGCACTGCACTCCCACCCTCAGCGGTAAACATAAGGGTGGATGAGGCAGAGATGGGAGAGCAGATTTGCTGTCAGGACCTTTGGGTTCAATTTGCGTCCTCCGCAGAATATCTGTGTGCAGTTTCCTGCATGTGCTGCTTTGGGAATGAACCGTACAGGACATGGCTTTCAGTCGAGACCACCTGGAGAGCAAGGCTGGCTGGACGCCCTCTCCTCTGGCTACGCCGTGGCCGTGTCAGGTTGGCACGCACAGCGTGGAGCTCAGGGTGGCCACGGGGAGGACTCCCCTCTGCTCCTGACGGCTGCAGGAGGCCTCTGCCCTTTGCCTCCCCAGTGTCTGAGCACTGTCGTGGCACCCTAGTAGCAGGGGAGGCAGAACTGCCGGGATATCAAGGGTTGACCTGCGTTCTCCTCTGTAACGAGTGGGGTGCAAGGTTAGCACAAAGCAGCAGCCACCCGGATGACGGGTCCTCAGTGGGAGAGGGTGGAAGGTGCCCAGGATACCCCAGGACACAGGGGCTGCTGCAGAGGTGCCGGCACCAGCTGTGCTCACATGGAGCTGGGCACAAGCAGCCACGATGCGAGTCGAGGTCGTGGGCGCAGACACTGCAGAGGGACCCACCGCGCACCGGGCCCCGGGGACAGATGCACAGCACCGGCACTGCGGGGAGAATAAAGAAAATAATTGAGCATCGACTAAAATGGTCTGCAGGGCAGATTTCTTCCGCGCGGTCTCTGAAGGAGCAGTCTTGGGGCTGTGGAGAGGCAGGGAGCCTCCAGGCAGTGAGGCTAATGCAGAGCCACGGCTGTTTGTATAGCTGCAGAGCCTTTAAGAGAGACTTGGGAAAACTAGCTTGGATTCCAATGAATATTTACAATTACACTGCTCCAAAGCTGAATCCAATCACAGCACTGCAGCATGCAGGCTTTGTGCATCAAAAGAAAATGAGAGGAAAGCAGGAAAGATGGAGTTGCCTTTGGAGAGACTTATAAACACAGATCTCCCTGCTTGTGGCAGAACTAAAATGCTTTATTTCTGATAGGAGCAATTTATTCTTCAGGCATTTTGCTTGATATTAGAAAGTGCCTGGCTGCTTTTGAAGTGAGAGTCTTCAGTAGATGGTCTTTAATTCAGAGTGAAAGAAAGGAATGGAAAGCATTGTAGCCCATAATTTTGATTTTGTACTAACAAATTCCAGAAATAGGGAAGCATTTCCATGCAAGAGTAGGGACCCTCTTGCTCCCTGAGCTCTCGATTAGCACGCGGAAGGGTTCTGAGCAGAGCTAACCTTGCTCAAATCACTCTTCTGATATGATGTTTGACTTACTGCCACGCTCAGTGATTAAACGGGATGATGGGACAGAGAAAGGGAAGGGGAAGGCCGGGTGACATCCATCACAGCTCGGGACTGGCCTCTTCTTTTTGTGGCGGAGGGAATGCGGCAGGGACAGAGTCGGGTAATGGCTGCGCAGCAGACGGCAGCCCCCCGCGGAGCGCTCCGTGCTGCGGAATACCAAGTGTGTGACAAAGCCCATGCCTGAGGTGACAAAAGGGACGGCTCCAGGCAGCCCGTCCCCAGGAGCGCGGCGGGGGCCTGGCCGCGCTGTCTCTCAAACTCCCCTGCGCGGGGCCAAGGGAAGGGTCCCGGATCCTCTGCCTCGCGGTGCCGTCTGGGGGAGCCGCAGGAGGGGGCTGGTCCAAGAAGGGGCACCCCAGGCACTGCCTGACGCCCTGCCGTGCAGCGCTCCCGAAGGCCGGGCCCCACGGCACCCAAGGCAGGCAGCCTGGGCCTGGCCTGGGCGCGTGCGGGGCCGGTGTCCGCAGCCGCGTGTCTCCGGGTCCACATCACTGCGGGTGTCCTGAACATGCTGCTGCTCCCTGGCGCGTTGCGCCTTGCGGCTGCACAGATCCCTCCTGCTGGACGGGGAGCTTAGCGGCTGCTGACGGGAGACCCCGGGATGCGGCGCTCTGATCTGAGCCGCTCGTGGCGAGGGCCGTGCTCGCTCACCCGCAGGCACGGCTCAGCACACGGGCTTCTCTGCAGCTTGGCACATGCCGGAGTCGATAGCCCTCAGCAGGAACCTGCATTCGGTATTATGCTGCCTAAGAGGCTTAAAATAATCTGTGAAGTTTCAGTGTAGCTACAAAAAAAACCCTGTTTTCAGTCTCTCCACTGGTAGCTTGTTCCGGAATGAGACAGGGTGATTTGGTGATTGATTCCTGGAATTTGGCTAGTACATCTGAACTGGGGTATTTGGAATCACTTTGTGCAATATGAAAAACAGTAATTCATTTCATTCATTTGAAGTTGCCTTGCGGGAATGGCAGCTGCCCAGACAAATTCCACATGAAGATGAGAAATGTGACAGTAATCAGAGGTCTCCTGGTTCCATATGCTGCAGAAATAACGGTGCAGATTTGCACCCACCAGGAAGCCACTGTGCTCCACACCTCTCCTTGTAGGTTCCTGCACTAGCCCTGGCAGACACCAGTTCTTGTGGACTGACCCGAAGAGGAGAGGCGCCACTGCAGAGTTGTGATAGCTGCAGCCCACTGCAGAGCGACCACTGGTGGTGTTAGAGCAGGTAAAGGCTGAAAGCATCAGATGCGGTGGCAGGGGATTCAGCGCCAGGCCCCGGAGCAGCCCGCGCGCAGGCTGGGGGCAGGCTCGGCCCAGCCTGCTCCTCTGGCCACGAAGCCTGGAGCCGGCGCCGGGCGGGCAGCACCGGGGCTGCTCTGCACATGGCGCTGGCTGCGGGATGGCGGCGCCCGAGGGAGCCTCAGGCCACTGGCCTCCCTCCCATGGCCACTGCTCACAATCCCGCGAGAGCAGCAGCATGCGCAGGTGGGGACGGACGCACCCTGCTTCGAGGGCTCCACACAGACACGCACAAAACTCCTCAAAAAGCACCTGTATGTCAACCCCGTGTGACTGGTGACAGCCAACGTGCAAACAGCGCTGCTGCAGCCAGCGGCTCCGGAGCTACTGCACGTGCCACCATCATCTTGGGAGCAGTAAGAACAGCTCCTCGCCACAGCGCTCCTGCCAGAAAAAGCCACCAGCCTCCTCTGATTGCTGGCCCCAAGGCTTCTGAAGCAAAGCTGGGCTCTGCTGTTTAATCAGTATCATTTTTTTTGCTCCCATGGAAATACTTCATCTCCTTGAATGCATATACATTTTGGGGACCTACCATATCCTGACCAAGCAACTCAACACAATATGGCATGTTAAAAAAATAAAACTCTTTTGTTTCCTACTTGTTACCTGCTGATTTATGAGGTGCTGCTAGCTCTTGTATTAACAGGACAGTGAGAACTCATACTGCAGTCAACCGCTACATGCCAGACTTGATTTTATAATCTTCTGTCACACCTCCCTTCAGTCATCACTTTTCCAGGCTGAAGAGACTATCTAGTTACTCCTCATATGGAAGATATTGCTCGTGTTTGATCAGCCTTGATGCTCTTCTCCAAAGCCCTTCCAACCCTGTTTTTCTTGTGAGAGGCTGACCAGAACTACATGTGGAAACCACAATGCAGATTGCATTAAGGATCTGTTCAGAGGCATAACTATGGTCTGTAATCTATTATTTTCCTAGTAATTCATAATGGTCAGCCTGCCCTTTGGACTGCTCCTGCGTCCTGAGTAAACGTTTCCACAGAGCCATCTCTGTCCATCCTATCTGCTCCCAAGCACCCACCGTGCCGGGCAGACGGCGGCGGAAGAGCAAGAGCCCCTGCTCCTCCTCGGGGCGCCGGGCTGCTCGCGGCCACGAGGCCCCGAGGGCTCCAGCCCCGCTCGGCGCCGCCCTGAGGCCGCGGGGCCGGAGGGGTCCTGCCGAGCGGTGCCCACACCGAGGCAGCGAGCGCGGCACCAATGCCGGTAACGCACACGTGAGGTCTTTACCAAGAAACGTGGTAACAGCAGCTCGCTCAGGCCTTCTTTGTGCTTTCTTCCTGTAGGTTCACAGACTGAGGCAGTGAAGGGCTGTCTAGGCTCATCTATATCTGCAGTCCAGAAAATTTTGCCGTGTTGCGCCCCCGTCAGTGACTTCCTTGACAAAGGCAGCTCCAGGAGGGCATTCGGACAGACTTGAAGACACCTGGACAAGGTAAATCCACTGCTTGCTCCCTTGTCAGTCAATCTCTTTGCATCACACTCATTTCTTTTTCTGTGATTTCTGTCATGCTGATGGGGCTAATGAAGCTTTTATTAAGCAGCAGTGTCTTCCCAGCTTTGCTCCTCCTGGGTTTTATGCTTTTTCTTTTCTGTGTCTTGCTACTCATTTCTTTCTGTCCAGAAATGAGTTGAATCAAGAGAAAGAAACAGCCATGAGGTGCCCCTCTTCCTGCTTGTGCCATTCCCTCATACCCACTCCCCTTTAGCTTATCTTCCTCCTTGAGGCCCTCCCTGTTTTCCCCATCACAGGAGGCTTTTCCACGGAGCCTGCTCCCTCTGTTTCCTGCCTCCTCCAGCTCCGTTTTCCCCTCTGCCTTTGCCGTTGCTGCTGGTTTGGGCAGAGGTCCCCAGAGCTGACATTGATGCAGCGGTCCGGGTGTGTGGCTGTGCCTGAAAGCGGGCCCTGTGCATCGCATGCCACAAGCACCCTCGAGCCCTTCCTTGGTCCTGGCTACCCTCTCCCATCAGCATCTCTGCTGGCTGGTTTGCAGGGCGAACGGCAGCGCCTAGGCAGCGGTGTCAAGCCTGCCGCCCCGGGCGGGCCCCGCGGGCAGGGGCAGGGGAAGGGGCAGGCGCAGGCGCAGGGGTGCTCTGCGTGCAAAGCAGGCAGCAGGGCGAGAGGCGCTGCCCGGCACGGCACGACCCGCAGCAGGTCAGGCCGTGCGGGCTGGCGCGCGCCCTCACAGCTGCTGCTGCAGCAAGCGGCGTCACCACCGGCCGCCCGGCCGCCTGTGCCCTGCAGCCAGGCACGACGCAGCTCAAGCACCGCGGAGCCCCCGGGCTTCCCGCAGCAGCAGAGCCTGCTCCGCGCCAGGGCTGAGCGGCACCAACACGGAGAGCCCATCGGCTCCAGCACCACCGCCACCTGCCTCCGGTCCCTCCCCGGCGCTGGAAGGACAAGCGGAGGCAGCAGCACGCGGGGCTGCGCCGAGGCCGGCCCTGGGCTCTCGGCAGGGGCTGCAGCACAGCCAGGCTCATTCCCACCTACTCCTGCCGCCGAGGCTGCCTCCTCCTGCGCTCTATTTTTACACTTCCATTTTGCTTTCCCCTTGCTCTGGAGGGGACCCTCTCCCAAGAGCTGCAATGTTTTTTTAATAAGTATTTTTCAAGTAGCTGGCTGCGTCCCTGGAAAGGATAATGAGATCATTTTCACTGCAGAATGCAAAGCCGTGCAAGCCTTTCCTGTTTGTTATTTCTGCCCCGTACAATCTGACCATGCTGCTGATAATTTATGTTTGTTGATATTCCTCAGCAGCCAAACATACAGAATGTGCCCTAGACAGTATCCAAATGTGATTAGACCTGAGGTACCCGTTTCCTATGAACACAGAGAATTGGAAATTATCACTAGAACTGCAGAGAAATAACCTTTAGGGCTCATTAAAATTCCACGAGCGCAAACCCTGCTCCTGCTTTCCCTTTCATGCATGCAGCCGGTGCGGCGGCCGTGCTGCTGCTGCGGGGCGCCGCGCACCCCGAGCGGCTCCTTCCCCTGGGAAGGCCGTGCGGACTGAGGGCAGCGTCTCCACGGCGGTGGCGTGGGACAGCGTGGGGCTGCGGGCACGGCGGCGGGCAGCACTGGTGCAGACCCTGCGCGGCCGGGAGCAAAGGCGCAGGGCCGGCCAAGGGTGCAGACCGTGCGTGCGGAGCGGAGCGGCACGGGGGCGGCTCCAGGCCTGCAGGCTCCCCGGTGTCCTTCCACTCGCTCCCCGTGTCCCCTGCACGG
>JAVCKT010027205.1:19529-37339 GCA_032273925.1 Rhynchotus rufescens | reverse complement strand
GGCACCGGACCGGGCGGCACCGGACCGGGCGGGACACGGCCGGCACGTGGCCCGGGCGGCCTGGGCCCCGGCAGCCCGGGAGCCCCGTGGTGGGAGCGACGCCGCGCGGGGCCGAGCAGGGGACAGCGGCCGCCGGGCCCCTGGCTGCGCCCGGCCCGCGCACCGAACCGGACCCGGACCGACACCGGCAACGGGCCGGAAGGCCGGTCCTGCACAAGGAGGCAGGAGCCTGGAAAGGCAAAACGTGAAAAACTGAAAAACAAGTTGTTACCAGGAAAAGGAAGGAATTAATAAATTGCGGTGTGTCAGTGCAGGAAGTAGTGCTCCTTTGCCTGGGCAGACCCGGCTTCACTAATTAAATGCAAAATTATTCCATAAAAAGAAAAAGGAATGTGTAAAGAAAGTGCTTTTCTTCATGCAACAGCACATTGGTCTGTGAGATGCACTGGTGTGTGCATGTCCAGGACACAGGGCAGGCGCGCGGCTCCGGTGGGAGCACGTGCAGGATGTTGGGAGCACCTTGGGAGGGCAGAAACAACCGCAGGGCTGCATGTGCCGAGCCCTGGCCCTGGCAGCATCGTGCCAGCGAGGCGCTCACTGAAGCCCGTCCCTCCATGCGGCCAGATGGGCAGAGCATCCAGGCGCTGGTCCGGGTGCTGGCAGAGGGTGGTCAGCACCAAGGGGTGCAGAGCTGCTCCTTCCCTCCTCACGGACATGGGGCTCAGCGGAGGCGGTTCGGCCCCGTGTCCACAGGCTCTGCCTGGCTCCCCACACGGGCTCCGCTTCGCCTCAGCCTTGCCCAGGACGCAGCGGTTCGGAGGTGCCTCCATGTTCAGTCCGAGGCACAAGGGCAGGAACGTGAAGCCTGGCGCCCGTGTTGCCAGTGCCACGGAGGGGTCTGTGCTCGTTCTGCAGCGTTGATTCCTCCTGGTTCAGTCCCTTGAGTGCAAGAGCAGCTGGTGACGGCCAGGGCTGGGCCACACTCCCTCGCCTCGGCCACGGGCACGCTCCATTTCCATGGTGCACATCACATTTATCTGTGTTCTAGACTTCTTAATCATTTTATCATACACAAACAACCTCCACAGCTCTCTCCACCGTTGGGATGAGGGCAGCAGCAGGAATAGTCTGCAGTTCTCTCAGTTTTTGTTTGCCTGTTTTTCCCCAGGCTTGGCAGGGACCACCAGCACATGCCCAGAGAGCTGCCGTTTTTGCTCGGATTTTCTTCCAGGGAAGGTGTGAGGCCACATGAGGATGAAGCCTGGGTAAGCATAAAAATATGTAGCTCCTTTCCTGTGGCTGGGTATTTTGCTTTACACTGGTAATTTTGTCACATGTAAGTATTTTTCCACTCATTCCATAACTCAGAAATAGCTGCAAGGATGTTAATCAAACATGTGAAGTAAATGAATTTTTGGGCAAAGGCTTAGCATGGAAAATTTTAGCTGCAAAACACAAGTGTTTCACACAGGAAAACACAGGCGCTGAGCCCGGCGTGACGACACCGCATCCGCGGAGCCGCACGTGTGGCCTCGCGGCCTCTTTGCCCCTCGCAGCAGCCAGCACAGGGTCCCCGCACGGCCCCCTTGGCGCTGCCTGCAGGGGTTGCAGAGCATCCCCCTCTGCTCCTCTGGTCCTGCTCTGCGCAGCTCTGCCCTCATGGCTCATTTCTGTGTTTTCTTCCATTTTGTAGGTAAAAATACCAGCAGCTGCTGTGACACAGCAGCCTCTCAGCTGCCAGAGGAGTTCACCATCCACCGTGCTGCTTTCCTGCTCCCGGGCTTGCTCTTATTAAAGTGACACTGTTTGGGTCTTGCTCTAACCTGGTTTCTCCTTCCACTTGCTCCCCTGCGGAAGCCGGGGCAGCGGCACCGAGGTGGCAGCGGCACCGAGGTGGCAGCGGCACCGAGGCGGCAGTGGCACTGAGGCAGCAGGGCCCTCCTGGCGCTGCCACCTCCCGCCTGCCCACGGCTCCCAGGAACCTCGCTGCTTCCTTTGTTTTCCCGATTTCCATTTTGCATCCTAAAATATTCACTCCAAGTTCCGCTTGACAGACGTCCCTAATCTAATCTCCACGTCTGCTTTCTAATTTTCGCAGTCAGGATAAAACAAATCGGCTGGCGTTAATTGCCTGCGCAGCGGCCTGGAGCTTTGAGCCGTGATTTACGAGCTTGGAGCAGGCGCTCTGCAACACATTTTTCTTAATTTATTTTTAATGAGTCTCTCAATTAATTTTCTTGGAAACATCTTAATGATGTTGGAGGCGGGTGTTAATGAGGTCTGCACCAGCTCCTCATTTTGCATATTTTAAAGTACCGAATAGCATCACGAGCAAGGGCCTCGTCCCAAAACACAGCACGCGCTGGTGAGAAGCACCGGCCTGTCCTGCGTCTGCAGCTCCTCCCGGTGCCACCCCTGCGAAGTCCCCGGGTCCGCGAGTGCCGGTGCACGCGGCTGGGCCGCCGTCCTGCGCCCTGGCCACACGGGTGCCGGGAGCAGTGGCAGCTGCGGCGCCTTTGTCCCTCACGGCGCCTCGGGCCCCATCACCGCAGGCGGACGCGAGCGGCTCCGCTTTTGTCCCCACTGCGGAGTGGCAGCTGTTTAATTTCAATTAACATGGCGCTGGAGGAGCAGCATTAAGGCACTAATTAAAGCACGGGGCGAGCGCTGGCCTGGGGTGCTCTGGCGCAGCGGCACTGCCGCCCCGGGCGCCCACCCCGCTCCAGCCTCCGACGCGGCACCGAGCAGTACAGGGCCCCAGCGTCGGCAGCTCCCCGCGGTGCGTGGATGGCCCCCCTGATGCCCCGGTCCCCACGGCCCCAGGTGCAGGACAAGCCACCGTGGCTGCAGTGTCCACCAGGCACCGTCCAGCCCACAGCCCTGCGGCCCCAAGTCCCAGCCCAGGAGCCAACAAGCAGCCTGGTCTGCCCAGCCTAGCCCGGGACCGCAACACACAGGGCAGCACGGCATGGGGCAGCACGGCATGGGGCAGCATTGCATGGGGCAGCATGGCATGGGGCAGCATGGCATGGGGCAGCATAGTGCAGGGCAGCACAGCAAGGGGCGTGATGTGTCACAGCAGTACCCAGGGCTGTGGTGGGCACTGGCTGGTGGTGCTGCCAGTGCTGCTGCCGTGCAGTGGTCAGGGCAGAGGTGGCAAAGGGCCCTGCAAGGGGCAGCTGCAAACAGCCCGCAGCCACTCGCCCACGGGGCCGCAGAGCCAGGCCGTGCCGAGCCGAGCTGCGCCGGGCTGCGCAGAGCTCTGAGCAGCACGCGCAGCGCGTGGTGCCCTGCAGAGTTGCAGGCGCCATGCAGCTCTGCGCTGCACCCTGCAGAGCCGCGCTGGGCTGCCCCGAGCTGCTGCTGCGGGATGGGAAGGGAGCACTGGGGGCAGCCATGGGGGTCACCGAGCCGGCTGTCCCGGACGCTCCAGCCGCTCCAGCTGCCCTGCGCGGCGCAACCGAGCGGGTTGCCATGGCAACGGGCAGTGCCAGCACCGCACATTCGCATTCCCCTCCTGGGCCCGGCCTGGGCCCCTTCCCAGTGGAACAGGGGGAAATGGCCCCGCAGGTCAGCACAGCCCTGGGGAATCCGCCGCAGACGCCGTCCGCGAGTTCCCGTGCGGCACTCACAGCCAGTGTCTCCCGGCTGCAGCTCCCGCCCTCCTGGGCTGCTCACTGGTACTGCAGGACACTCGCACACCGAGAGGGGTTTGGGTTTCTGCTCTTTCTCTCCTCTGCCCTGCTATTGATCCAACGCTTTAAGAGAGGAAAAAAATCTCCTAGGCTGCCTAAATACTATTGACTTGTGCCGGGAAGCTGCTTGGACAGAGGAGGGCATGGAGAGATTGAAATTTCATTTCCAACAACTTGTTCCTGTTATTTTTACCCTTTTGGACAGTGAGAAATATGCAGCAACAGCCTCAGTCGATAGCTCCTCAGAGGGAGCAGTGCAGCTCCTCTGGTGACGTGGCGCAAGAACCAGGCATGGCAGGAGTCCGTTGCAAGTGCCGCACATGTGCAGCACGAGTGCAATGAGAGTGCAGCACCTTGTGCAGCGCGAGTGCAGCGCCATGTGCAGTGAGAGTGCAGCACCTTGTGCAGCGCAAGTGCAGCGCCGTGCACACCCCAGCGCAGCAGGAGGCTGCTGTGGGCACTACCATGCACGTGGCAGGAGGCACCATGCGACGCCAGAGCGGCACACGGGGCTCATGCTGGGAGCGGTGCAAGGACAGAGCCAGGAGGCCTCACGGCATCTCTGGGTGCAGGGGCAGGAGGCGCCAGGAGGATCCGTGTGCGTTGCCAGGTTCTGGTTCTCACCTTTGTCCCTGGAACCCGCTGCCGCGCACAGATCCGCGGGGGTGCCGGGTGTTGCGGCCCGAGCGTCGCAGGATGAGGGGGCCGGGCCGCCACCGGGGAGCCGCCGCGGTGAGAGGCCAGGGAGTGGCACTGGGTGCTGCTGGGTGCAGGGGGTGCTGGGGATGGCGGTGGCCAGGCTGGTGCCGTGCGGTGCAGCTGGACGGGGCTCGGCAGGGCATCGTGCTGCCAGGGTGACCCGCAGCAGGGAGAACCTGCGGGGATTGCAGTGCCATGCGGGCACAGTCGGAGCTCCATGATCCCTGTGTCCAGCAGGAGCAGGTCGCCGGGCCGCGGCGCCGCCGGGGAGGTGCCGGCAGCTCTGGCAGCTCCTGAGCGGCCCCGAGTGAGCGGCAGCCATGGGGGAGCTGAGCGCCCAGGGGCAGCCTCCATCCCAGGTGAGCAGCACCCAGGGACACCCGCACCCCTGGGATGGGACAGGGCAGTGGGCACCTGCAGCAGAGACCCTTCACAGCAGTGATGCTGGATGGTGCTGCACCCCAGGGACAAGGGCCAGCAGCGGCACTGGATCCAGGACGGGTGCTGGGCTGGATCCGGGAGCTGCAGCAGGGCCTGGACACCTGCCAGGGCCGGAACCAGGAGAGCCTGGCACACCTGCAACGGCAGGAGACCGCGGCGGAGCGGGAGCAGCGGGACCTGGCGCTGCTGCTGCAGCAGTGCCAGGCACTGATGGTGCAGGTACCGCTGCTGCAGCACCCATGGGCGCCCCTGTGGGTCCCATTGTGTGTCCCGCCACTGCTGCCCGCCTGGCTCCCCCAGGTGCTGCAGTACGAGGCAGCGCTGCGGCAGCGCTGCCCGGGGCTGCAGCCGCCCCTGGAGGCGCCCAGCTCGGCTGAGGGTGCCAGCAGCGTGGCCCAGATGCGGCCAGGCCGGCGCCGGGAGCAGAGCGAGGTGCTGCTGAGCAGGGCTGAGGAGCTGCGGGAGCAGGAGCCGCATGGCGCCCAGGAGCCCTGTGACACCAGCGGCCAGGTGGGTGAAGCAGGGATGGGCCCACAAGGTCCTGGGTGCCCAGGCTGCTGGCAGTGCAGGGCCACTGGTGCGGGGCTCTGTTGCTCGTGCAGGCACAGACACAGGTGCAGGCGGAGGCGCCAGTGCAGGTGCAGGGTCATTACAGCGGGCAGCAGGGGCCGGTGGCGAAGCAGCTCCCTGACCCGGCACAGGATGTGCAGGCCGCACGGGTGGCCAAACAGAGCAGCACCACGGAAGGTGGGCAAGCCCGGGGTGCCGGAACGGGGTTTGGAGCTGTGGCCCCTAGGTGTCACAGGGCACAAGCGGGAGCCCAGAGCCGCTGTGCCCAGCTCTGCTCCCCCACAGCAGCGAGGGCAGGCGAGGCCAGGGCTCCTGATACCCACGCAGTCCCGGCACAGCCTCCACCGGCCCCCATCTACCCGGCCCCTGCGGAGATGCCGCCCTGCCCGTGCCCAGGGAAGGACACGGAGCGCAGAGGCAGCAGCGAGATGGAGGCTGAGCTGCGAGCGCTGCAGGAGCAGGCGGCCAGCAGCAGGGTCGAGGCGGCGCAGAGCAGGTAGGGCGCGGGGCTGGGCGCGGGAGTGGGACGGGGCTGCAGCAGCTGCAAGCGGTGCCCTCATGCAGGGAGGAGGCTGCACAACTGCGGGCACAGCTGGGCTGGTGGCAGCAGCAGCAGGCAGCGACGCTGGAGCAGGCGCTGCAGCACAGGGGTGCTGCGGCGCAGGCCGAGGAGAGGCTGCAGCACAGCCAGGCGCAGCTGCAGGCCCTGCGGCAGCAGGTGGGTGTGCAGCCGGGGTCCCCGGCCACGGGGTGGCCGTGCTGGCAGCCTCACGTCAGGCTCACCCCGTACCTCGCGGCCCAGTGCCAGGAGCTGCAGGAGGAGCTGGGCTGGCAGCAGGAGCGCAGGGAGAAGCTGCAGCTGGAGCTGCAGCAGGCCAAGGAGTGGAGCAGCAGCCTGGAGCGAGAGATCGGGGTGCTGCAGCAGAGCCTGTGCCGCAGGGAGCGGGCGGTGAGCGGGGAGCAGCACCAGGCAGCCCGACCCGGCGGGCAGCAGCACCGGCCTGGAGGCAGCTCCCGCTCAGCTCCCACCTTCTGCAGCTGGGGGAGCAGGAGGAGCGGTGCCAGGGCCTGCAGAGCCGCCTGCTCTGGCTGCAGGAGGAGCTGGGGGCCGCGCAGGCCCGGGAGCAGCAGCGGCAGCGGCAGCTGAGCGGGGCCGAGGAGACCATCCGCGCCCTGCAGCACGAAGCCGCCTGCAGCAGGCAGCACGTGGCAGAGCTGCGGGGACAGGTGAGGGCCGCAGGCGGTGCGGGCGGCAGCGCCAGGCGCAGCTCAGCAGGCTCTGCCCCGGTGCCGTGCAGCTGCAGGTCGTGCCCACCCTGCGAGCTGAGCTGGCCCAGGCCCAGCAAGAGAAAGCGCAGCAGGAGGAGGAGATCGCGGCCTATGAGGAGCAGAGGCAGCAGCTGCACTGGGAGCTGAGGAAGCTGCAGGGCTGCCAGGAGCAGAGCAAGCAGGAGGTCAGTGTCGCCAGGCCCCGGTCTGTGTCCCTGAGGCACGTGCAGACCCCTGCCCTACGTCCTGCCTGGGACAGGCCCTCACCCTGGAGAAGAGGCTGCAGGAGTTGAGCAGCCAAGCCCAGCAGTGGCAGCAGCTGCACCAGGACAGCAAGCGAGCGCTGGCCACACGGGACGAGGAGCTGGTTGTTTGCAAGGTGGAGATGGCTTTCCTCAAGGAGAAGCTAGACAAGGCCCTGGAGCAGGTGCGAGATGGGAGCAGGCACCATAGAGCCCGTGGGCATGAGGAGCTGGGCTGGATCCCCAGCCCTAGGGAAAAGCAGAGCCAGAGCCCCAGGGAGGGCAGAGCTGCTGCGGACAAGCCAGAGCAGCACCCAGCACGGTCCGCACTACCCCCTTCTCCTCAGAATACCCTTCTTTGGCTCTGTTATTAGAAAGAAGCCATTCATCATGAAACCAACGTGTTGCAGCAGAAGTTTGCAGTCACTAGCACAGAGGTAACAGTCCCAGCCCACCACTCAGCCCCAGGGGCTGCTGCCCCCGCAGATCCTGCCGCTCGCCTTCGCCTGGCGCCCTGGGCACGCAGAGGCGCAGGCCAGGAGGTGCCTAAGCAAGGCAGGTCCCTTGCAGGCAGAAGCCCTGCGCTCCTCCCTCACTGTGGCACGCGCCGACAGCAGCAGGCTGCAGCGCGAAAGCGAGCGGATGCTGCTCAACATGAGACAGTTGGTGACAAAGCAGAAGTGAGTGAGGAGCCGCCCAAGAGCAGAGGGGCAGGCAGATGTTTTCTCCTGGACTGGCATCTACTAACGTGACCCACCTCTCCCTTCCAGGCAGTCAAATGAGAAACTAGAGCAAAAGATCCAGCAGCAAGTCAACGAGATTGCTGAGTTGACAGGCGAGAAGGAGTAAGTGGTGAGCATGGGGAGAGGGCCTGAGCGCTCTGCAGAGCGCATTACAGCCGAGCCACGCTAGTGCACGGGACAGATGGAGCACTGCACTGCTCAAGCTGCCCCAAGGGCAGCAGCTGAGAATATAGGCTTGCATCACCTCATCACCTCCCTTTCACTGCCTTTCCTCCAGGCAGCTCCAAAACACACTGGGAAGACTGCAGGAGGAAAACAAGTACCTTAGGGTCAGAGCAGAGGAGCAGCACCGTGAGTGTGAGCGGCTGAAGAGGAGCAGAGCTCCTGCCACAGCCTGGCCTGAACCAGTGCTAGGCCTGTGCTCCAGTGTGTAGAGGGACACAGTGTGCCCAGGGCACAGCTCACACAAGACCTGCCCTTGCAGTAGGCCAGGACATAGATGAGCCAGGCTCACCTTGTCTTTGGCCTACGAGACAGTGCAACCCTGTGCCTTGGCCTAGGCTCTGCAGGGCACTGACTTGACTGCATAAGCCCTGCACAGCTCTGTAGGGCTGCTTCCCCACAGCATTTGTCTGTGAGACAAGAAGCAGCACAAAACAAAGCAAGGGTCAAAGACTAACAACCTTTAAACAAATAAAATTATTTTTGTTCTGTAGCAAAAGTAGTGCCAAGCACCAAAGCCTTGCTGGGCCACACGCTGTAGCGAGCTGAGCAGCAGCGGAGCTTGGCACGCTCCTGAGACTCAGCTGCTCCTGGAAGCCCCTAAGCCTGGCAGCCGTGGGCACTGCTGTCTCAGAGGCCAAAGCGGGCTGGGGTGCGTCGCGGTGTCAAGGGCTCCCCCTGCTCCTTCCGCCCAGGAGTGTAGATTTTAGTAGACCTACCAGGAGAGAAAAGGGTGATTAGCTGAAAACATAAGACACAACCTTTTCTTGAATCTGGGCTGCCTGGGATGGGGTTGTGGACATTTGGGAAACTCCATGCAGTCGCCTGCTGAAGGGCAGCCCATGGTGAGCAGGTTTAGGACCCACCTGGCGCTGCCCATTGGGTTGCGGCGCTCCTGTTCCTCCCGGCGGGCACGAAGCTGCTCCTCAGCCAGAGCCATCTCCTGCTCCATGAGAGACGCCTCTGCCTTGGCACGGCGGCGGTTCTCCTAGGCAGGACAGCAGCTCATTGGGGACAGGCAGGCACCCGGACAACAGCAGCAGACGCTGCAGACTCTGTTACTGCACATCACCACACACCCACCGGGACACGCAGCACCAGAATGGGCATGCAGGGGCTGTAGGCAGCAGGAACCCCATGCAGGCACACGCTCCTGAAGAGTGGCCTGCTTGCTGTTATTCAGCTGTCTGGCCCTTGACAGGAGACTTACCTGGCTTGACTTGCCAGCATGTTTGATACTGTAGAACATGGGGCCCAGCTCTGCCAACCACTCTCCATCCACAGCAGTGACGCACTGCATGTATTCCTGCATGGACAGAAGAAAAGGCCAGGGTAACAGGATGGCACTACCAGATTCTTGGCGGCTGTCTCCCTCATCCACTTGCTAACAGCAGTTCTCAAGCTGGGGATATACCCCCTTCCAGGCTACTACTACTAGCTTTAGAAAGCTGCTGGGGACTTGGACTTGGTGAGACCGCAAAGAGCCTCAGTATGACCTACATCTGCCAGGAACAGGCTCCTGGGAAAGAACAAACAGTTCTGCAGTTCTGCAGATGGCACATGCATGGCTGGGCAAGGCAGAAGGCCAAGAACTGCCCCTCTAACACGTCCTGGTATCACAGCAAAGCCCTTGTAAGTCTCCTCAACCCTCTCACTGTCCTTAAAGCTCAAACTCACCTTGGTGGTCATGACCAGTTCATGATACACAATGTAGTCTGGTGTGTAGCCCATGCCAAACAGGGAGCTTGTGGGATGCAGATGGCAGGGCATGCCTGTGCGGATGTTCACATACTCCCCAATGCCCTGCCCAGAGAAGCATGGTTAATATACGTATGACAGACACAGCCTCTCACCCCGTGACCTAGCAGAAAGCCCTCTCACCTTCAGCTTTGCAGCCTGATGGAAATATGCAGCACATATGCACTTCCTGACAACATCCCAGTCAGTGCCACAGGACGCCAGGCTCATCCGCTGCTGCACCATGATGTCCTTGAGCTGGGCACGCACCTCTCGCACCTGCAAGATTTGTAACAATTAGGTACCTCTCCTGCATAAGGCTCCATCCTGCAGCCTGTTGCCACCACCTCACCTTCCGCATAGCCTTGGCATGGATGAAGTGCTGGTTGCACCACAGTGTAGAGTAGTTGTTGTTCTTCCACTGCAGGTAAACGTTCAGGTAAGTCAAGTGATCACTCTCTGGGACAGCAAATTTCTCCCGCACCTGGTCACTCTCCTCCTCTCGGCCCTGAGAGATGAGTGAAGAACATAGGTTAGTCACAGGGCAGGGGAAGGCCCCAAACCGCTAAAGGAGTGAGAAGGTACCTTAGGGCGATAGAAGATGGCAGGCACGGACAGCATGGACACAATGAGCAAGATCTCAGAACTGCAACTCATATCGCAGGAGACAATGAGCATTTTGGAGAGAGCAGGATCCAGTGGGAACTCCACCATAAGACGTCCCGTAGAGGTCAGACCACCTGCAGGAACAGCACAAGGATCAGCAGCCATGCAGGTCTCAGCAGGCCCATGGGCTGGCAGCCTACCCCAATAGCCAGTACCTGTGTTATCTAGTGCGCCCAGTATCCATAGCTGGTACATGGAGTTCAGCATGTTGTCCTCAGGGGGTGGATCCATGAAGTGGAACTGCAGCAGGTCCTGCACACCCAGAGACTTGAGCAAAAGCACCACGTTGGCAAGGTTGGTGCGTTGGATTTCAGGCACTGTGGTGGTCAGAAGCTCATTCTTGTAGGCGCTCTGGGTGTAGAGCCTAAGGAACACACAAAGAGCATGCTGCTGCTCAGATCACTGTGCTCCTCACCAAAAGACGAACCATTGCCCAGTGCAGACAGGCAGTGACAGGGCAATGGCTCTGCTCTCACCTAGGACACAAGCAGGACCCCAGGGAGGAACCTGGGGCAGAACAGTCCCCTAGCACATAAAGGTTCCTGCAGCACAGTGCACACTTGAGCACTGTCCTTCCCCATGTGCAGACTAGTCTTAAAGCAAAACGTCAAGAAAGCTGCCTTTGGCTATGCTGTTGGAATGAAGACTGGAAAGGGCAGAAACTAAAGCATTCCTTTCCACCTGAGGGTACCAGATCCAAAACAAAGGGCCCAAAATCCTGTCTACCTCCTACACATATAACCAGAGACCAGGCTGAGAGTGTGACAAACACAAACGCCAGTGAGGTACCTACCTGAAGCAGTGACCGGGGCCTGTCCGGCCAGCTCGACCTGCCCTCTGATTGGCATTGGCCTGACTGATGGGGTAAATCTGCAGTGCATCCATGCCTATGCGGGGGTTGAAAACCTGCAGGGCAAGAGAAGAGCAGAGAAAAACTGGGTCACTGTCTCAGAATTCCCTCAACCCAGGCTCACAGATCACAAATGTAAACAGGATAAGAAACGTTTTCTCACCTTCAACTTGCAGTAGCCAGAATCAATCACAAACATGATTCCATCCACCGTCAGCGAGGTCTCTGCGATGTTGGTGGCAACAATGCACTTCCTGACCCCATCTGGAGCCTGTAATCATACCACACACCGGTTAGATCCCTACACGAGATCCCTTCCCCGAGGAAGGGTGCACAACAGCAATTTAACCCAGGACAGGAGAATTCCTTAGAAAACGAGAGCAGTACATGCTACTTATCACTCTCTTCATGAATACAAGTGGCATCGCAGCACCACTTGTGCTCAGTGGACTCTTCCCTGCATTGGTAGCCCCAGTCCCACCTCTCTCACTGACGACATATCATCACCTTCTGGAAGATCTTGGCCTGTAAGTCTGAGGGCAGCTGAGAATAGATGGGCAGTACAGCAAGAGCAGGTGCTTTCTCCAGCTCCTCAAGGTGCTCCACAATTTGCTCTGAGGTCACCTGTTCACAAAGAGAGCTGTTAACTTCAGACTATAGCAACAAGTGGATAGGACAGTGTCTGCCCTCGCAGCTCACCTCAATGTCTTCCTGGCCAGGCATGAAAACAAGAATATCTCCAGGAGCACCAGAGAGATGCACCTGTAGGGCTTGTTTCACTGCTGCCTCCACATAATCCTCTTGTGGGGTCTGAAAGGTACAACCCAGGTTACAGGTACTGAGGAGCTCACCTTTCCCATCCTGGTCACAACACTGCATCACAGGGCATCTACCCCTCTTCTTTCTTCCTTGCATGCCAGAAAGCAGAGAAGACCCAAGTCACAGCCCCCTCCCACCACTCTTTGCAATGCTGACTTCACCTTGCTGAAGAGAATGTCGACAGGAAACGTGCGCCCAGGAATGTGGAAAATGGGAACATTCCCAAAGAAGGAAGCGAATTTATCTGCATCCATGGTGGCTGAGGTGACAACAAGCTTCAGATCTGAGCGCCGGGCCACAACCTAGGAAATAGATGGAAGGAAAACTAAGGAAGTGGCATTCACACAAGGCTCCAGGCTGCTTCTATAACTGCACGAGACAGAACCAGCTCAAGTACTCCATGCCACTGGCCTCCTCTCATCCAGCCTCACACGCACCTCCCGAAGCAGGCCAAAGAGCACATCAGTGTTGAGTGAGCGTTCATGTGCCTCATCCATGATGATGGCACTGTAGTGGTCCAGGTCAGCCTCTCGCAGCGACTCACGAAGAAGAATCCCATCCGTCATGTATTTGATCAGTGTGTTCTCTGATGTACAGTCTTCAAAGCGGATGGCATAACCCACCTGGGAGGGCAGAGACAACAGCGAGTCTTCCCACTGCCCCACGCATGTGCTGTTTGCACGATGCACCTCTGCACTCCACGTTGGACTCACCTCCTCTCCCAGACGCACCCCCATCTCTTCACTGACCCGCTTGGCAACCGACATAGCTGCAACTCTGCGGGGCTGGGTGCAGCCAATCATGCCATAGTCTGTGTAGCCATCCTCATGGAGGTACTGCGTCAGCTGAGTCGTCTTCCCACTCCCCGTCTCTCCCACCACAATCACAATGCTGTTGTCCCTGAAGAGACAGAAGGAGTTTCTTCATACAGTGCAGAGAAGGGCTCTTTCACTCACAGCCCTGCATGGTCGTACAAGAGTCCTACTACATGTTAGGCAGGGAAGGTGCTGCCAACAGAGAGCAATATGCTTTTTCCAGGGAGTACAGCTCCATAGAAGCCACACATCTAGGAGAGATTCTCTCTTGGGATTCTGTGATGTTAGAAAAAAAAATGAAGTTGTCACTATAGCAGCCCTAGTTGTTCCCTAGCAGGCATACCTAAGAATGGAGAGCAGCTCTTGCTGCACAGCAAAAATGGGTAGATATTGTCTCTGCTCCAGGATTGATTTCTTCTTGGCAAACTCACTGCTTGCTTCACTTTTTTCTTTCATGTGTTCAGCAAATTTCTGCTCAGTCCTGGGGAAACATCAGAAATTCTGAATCCATCTCCCTATAGACTTTGCTATGCCTACAGCCTCATCACCAGCTAATCAAGAGGAATAGAAGAGCAACTCCTACTTGTAATCCACTTTGCCATCTTCCGTCACCATCTCATCCTTCTCCTCCTCCTTCTTGATCCCCATAATGTCTCCCAGTTTTGTGCCTGCCAGTTCCCAATGTTTATGTTGAGCCTGGAAGGGCAGAGAGCACTATCACTGTGGCAACCAACATAACTGCAACTCAGAGCAGAGAGTGGCATCACTTTGACACAACAATGACTGACATGAATAATAACTTATTCAAAATGTAAGGCTGGAAAAACACTGAAAGTCAAAAAAACGGGTTGCAAGGCACAATATGATGTACTAAACATGGGCAGATAGGCCAAGAGGTCACACCATACCCTTTTACGCTCCTTTTGCTCCCTGTGCTTGCGCACCAGCTGGCTGCCTTTCCGAGCAATGATGGCCAAATCCGAAGTGGCGTCCTTAACAGGGATGACTGGCTCTGGCTAGAGGAAGGAGATATCAAGATATTGCTCTGATATGGATTGCTCACCCTTCTGGGGTGCTCTACCACCAGCACCTTTAGCCACAGTCCCCACCTGCTTGGTGAAGACTATCCTCCCGTCTAAGAAAGGGGGCACAAGGTTGTGCACCAGCAGATGCACTTTGGCCGAATTATCCTCCTCAAAGTCTTCATCCACTTCAATGCGGTGAACCACTCCACTGGTCAGCATGCGATTTGTCTCCCAGCGTTCATTATCCTACAAGAACAAGATTTATGTTGTGTAACACAAGATTTAACTACTATCTTCCCTCATACTACACTCAAGAAGACCTAAAAGACTCCTTATACCTACCGCACAGTATATAGAGAGCAAACTGACTGCAGGGCAAAAGAAAAAGCAACGCGGGTAACCACAAGGCGCTACACAGGCACAACCAACTCAGGTCGGCCTAACTTTTATACATGAAATAACAAGCCAGAAGCAGCCAGTCGCTCATGGCAAAACCTTCTCTCTGCCCTGGGCTGTACACTGAAGTTATGCCACATAGCTTCAAGCACTGACAACATCCAGAGCTGCATTTGCCTTTCCCAAACCAGTAAAGACAGCAAAGTCTCAGAAAAGAGCCTGAGAGTTCACTTCAGAACACTGAGCTCAGGTTTAGCAGTGAAAATAGGATGAAACTGAATAAATCTGGAATACAACGAACACGGAACACTGAAGGTTCCAGTTTAAGGAGCCAAAAATCAAGCACCAGGGAAGAAATGGTAACCAGAAATAGCAAGTATGGAGAAACAGACCAAGTGCATGAAGTACCTGATGAACTGGACTGTCCCTATGGAAATGCATGGCAGACATCACCCACAAGACCCCTGCCGTACTCCAAATACTCCAAGAAGCCTTGACTTGTGCCGAGGGCAGCAGCCCTGACTGTCCACTAGGCAGCAGAGCACAGACCAAGGAACACAACTCATGCCCAGAATAGCAGCAGCATAGCCCTCCGCATTCCTGAAGCTCTGGATACTATGATCCATGACAAAGTGGCTCTAATGAGGAGTTCTGTCCCATGCAGTAGACGCAGGGGCTCACTTTCCAAGGGAGCTTACCAGTAGTTTCCCTGGAATCCCTCATTCAGCCTGGGCCAGTACAAAGATTGTCCTCTCCATCCGACAGCAAGGGCTCAGCCTTCCCTGTCAGCACGCGGGTCTCTTAAGAAGCAGCAGAGAAAGCTCTCCTTGCACACCCAGAACGGCTGCCCGCGCGCCCCTACCTCATTGATCTGCCGCCGCTGTGCGGAGATGCGCTTCTGCCTCTGCTTGTGCAAGTGCTGCTCCCGCTTCTTCACGTACTCCTCTGAGGAGTAGGCCAAGGGATTGTGGAACTCATCGTAGCCCTCATCCATCATGTACCAGTCCCGGTCAGCTTGCTGGGAGGGGAGAGGGAACAGTCAGCTTAGGACTGTGGCCAGCCCAGCAGGCCAGGGAGGCGCTGGAAACCCCTCCAGACACAAGCACGCCCGGGATGCTCCGGACCCCGGAGGCAGTACAAGCATGTCCGAGACACGCACCTCACAAGCGCGGCCAGGATGCATGCCCGGGCTGCCGCACAAGGCGCAGAGGATGCTCCGGGCCGCCACTCCCCATCTCGCCGCCCGGGGGAGCCCGCGCACCACGGCCGCCTCCACCGGCCCCGGCTCTTCCCCCGACCCGGCCGGGCTCTTACCCGCTGGTCATCCTCCCACTGCTGCCGCTCCTCCTCCGTCTCAAAGGCGATGCCCTCCTCCCCGTCCTCACGCCGCCCTAGACACGGCGAACTGGTCAGTGCAGCTCCGGACCCTCCTCCCCTGGCCACTTGTGCAGGGAGCCCCACAGCCCCTTTCCTTGTGCTGCAGGGAGCGAGGAGGATTAAACCAGGTCTCATTCTGTGCAGTGCAGCCCCAGCTCCTCACCTTTTCCTCTGGACAGCCGTGGTGTGGCCCCCAGGTGCCTACGGTCATCAGCCCACTCATTATACTTGTACGACGGGGTGGGCAATGGCGTCTTATCCGAGTACCTGCTCCTCACAGACCTGGGGAAGCAGCATGAAGGAAGAACTAATGGCCACTGCCAGTTACTGCTCTTTCACACGCTCTCCCCTTTCCGCGTATCACCCCCTCACAGCCCTTTGTTCCAGGTAATGATACCTGTCTCGATCTCTTCGATCTGTGTCTCGTGTGGATGATGTCCTGTGGCTGCGCTCAGAATCCCGATAGGAAGGTGTAGGTGAGGGAGATTCCCACTGTGAGCGGCGAGTACTGCTGTAGCCACTATCCTCTTCCTCCCAGCTGGAGCGAGACGGCGTGGCTGCATCTAGAAGAGACAGAGCTCGACACCTGATGTGCACACAGTGGCCCAGGGCACCTGCAGCCATCTCATACCCTCCAGCAAGAAGCATGGAGACAATGTACCCACTCACTCTTTAAGAAATGCTGCTGTCCCTGTCAAAGAAAAACAAACACGGGGCCATAACCACGTCATGCAGACCCAAGAGAGACCCCCAGATGCCTGGGATCAACCAGGCTTCCCCACGCAACTGGCAGGATCAATCCCAGGCCCATATTCAGGAACAGCCATCAGCTTTATGTTTACCCTAACCATAGACCCTAAGAAATACAGATGTTGTTATCCACACTTGCACTGACAAAAACAGCAGAATCAAAAGAGGAATAAAATCCTCCCTGTAAAGGTTCAATGAAAACACGAGCAGACCAGGTCTCACTCCTACCTTTGGGTCTGTGTCTGGGACTCTCTGGTTCACTCCTCCTGCTGCTCCGCTCTGATGAACCATCCCTCTCTGATCTGCTGCTGTGACGACTTCGGTCCCGCTCCTCTGTGGACAGAAAATAAAATAAGTGACGTTAGATGCCCAGTGCACAAACAGGTTCCCATGTCTGCCCTAAATAACTCCCTGAAGATAAGAACTACAAAAATGCTAGGGGACAGGCCCAAACATCCTAAGCACAAAGAGCACAAAGACTTCAGAGCAGTTACCTCGATCCCGTTTGCGCTCGTGATCCCGATCCTTACTGCGCTCCTTCTTTCGTTCTTTCTCCTCCTTCGAGGAAGCAAAGACGCCTTGCTCCCGACGCTCCTTTTCCCGCTGTCGACTGCGTTCCCAGAACTCCTCGCTGACACCCCCCGTGTAGGAAGGTGTTTCCACACGGGCAGAGCGGTAATGCCTGAAGAAACAGCAGAGAGAAGAAAAGTGCTTAGAAGGAGCTGGTCCTAGGCTTCCCTCGCACGACTCTCACCCCGACCCCTGCTCCAGGCACAGTCTATGCTCAGAACTGCTCTCCCATCCCTGGACGCAGCCTGGGGGGCAGTTCCACGCTCAGAACTGCTCTCCCATCCCCGGACGCAGCCCGGGGGGCAGTCCCCGCTCTCAGCGCGCGCAGAGCTGCAGGCAGCCGCTCGGCCAGCGCAGCCGCTGCCGTTCCCAGGACGGGACACGTCCTGGCAGGGCCCCAAGGGGACAGGCACGGCGGAAGGGCCTCTCCCAGCGCTGCCCGCCCTGAAGCTGAGTCCCGCGGCCGCTGCCGGGCAGGCCCTGCCAAGGAGGCCCCTGCACTGCCGCGGGGCTCAGCCCGGTGGCCGGGGCGGCTGAGGGCACCAGGGGCTGCGCGGCAGCCGGTGCCGCCGGCCGCGGGCCCCACCTGTCCACGCGGGCACCGCGCCCGGCCGCGCCGCTCTCCTCGGCGCCGTCCTCCTCGGCGGGGCTGCCGGCCTCGTCCCGGCCCTCCTCCCAGTCGCGGAAGGAGGAGACGCGCGAGCGCTTGGCGCCCGCCGCCTCCTCGCGCTGCCGCCGCTTCTGCGCGGCCAGCAGGTCGAGGCCGAGCAGCGAGGCGCGCGGCGCGGGCGCCTTGAACAGGTGCTGCTCGGCGGCGCCGCGCACCAGCCCGCCGGCCTCGCCGCCCGCGCTCGTCCCCGCCAGCCGGTGCAGCGACTCCGCGCCGGAGCCCGCCTCGCCCATGGCCGCCGCTACCGCAGCGCC
>JAVCKT010027203.1:0-17184 GCA_032273925.1 Rhynchotus rufescens | reverse complement strand
GTCTGTCCAGGTCCCTCTGGATGGCAGCGCAGCCCTCAGGGCTATCAGCTACTCCACCCAGTTTGGTATCATCAGCAGACTTGCTGAGGGAGCACTCCAGGCCTTCATCCAGGTCGTTAATGAATAAGTTGAACATGACTGGACCGAGGACTGACCCCTGGGGGACACCGCTAACTACAGGCCTCCAACAGGACTGCACGCCACTGACTACCACTCTCTGAGCTCTGCCGTGCAGTCAGTTCTCAATCCACCTCCCTGTCCACTCATCTATCCCTCATCTCCGGAGCTTACCCAGGAGGTTGTTGTGAGGGACAGTGTCCAAAGCCTTGCTCAAGTCCAGACAGATGACAGCCACCGCTCTGTCCTCATCCACCTAGCCAGGCATAAATATCATCCCTTTTCTTGTGGGAGCAAGAAATTCAGTTGTGGAATTGAGAATAACTAACTAAATAAATGAGATTAGTGGTTCTAGAAGCTCTCCTAGATCATTTAGCATTTTTCCAGCAGTTTCAGGTTTCCAACTATTTGATAGAAATGCACCTAGAAATTCCTGCTTCCATTTGCTCTAAATATCTGTCATATCTGCTCTTCCTATATTTTATTGCCATGGCTTACATATGGATTTGAGGCAGGACTCCAAACACAAACACCCAGACAGTGCCCAGATGCAGCAGAACAAAGCAGCTGCATGATCCACTTTTCAAATCAATGGGCAAGTCTAATACACATTGCAAAAAAAAGAAGGACAGAGAGCCAGTAAGGCTGAGAGAATGCTCAGATGTTCCTAGCTAGGAAAAATCCTCCTGGAGCTGGGCATCTGGATGTCACAGCTACCAAGCACCAGCAGTCACCACCATATGCTGAGCAGAAAAATCAAACCTGTTCCACACCTCCAGCGATGGAGAAACATGCTGGCAGACTGAAGAAGCCTAGCAGGATCTGGGGGAACATCCTAAATATCTCTCAGCAAAGGACATCCTCTTATAAAGGCCTTGCTTGCAAGAGGGAGGGAATCCTTTCTCTCCTTGATGCCCCTCCATTTCATGCCTTCTCTGTAGGCTGGGGTTTCTCCCCTCACAGGGATTTGCATCTGTTAAGAGCCCATTCCTGAACTGGAATCACCTGCAGGGCTGCACTTGCTATGGTTAGATCTTCAAACCGTCGTCTGCCCCTGTGTGGTAGAGCCAAACCAGTAGAGTGTGGCTGGTCTCTTTGCCCGGGGTGTTATGGAGAGAGGAGATGTAAGGGGACCTGGACATGGGGGTGTGCTGGGAACTATTAGTAGGGGAGATGGCTGGATATCCTCCCCTAACCCCAACCCTGGCTGCATATTCTTTTCACAAGGTACTTATGCTCGTGTTAGATGCCTCATACATTTATTTTTTCCTTACCCATACTCAAAGCAACCCCTGTGGCATTCCTGTTTTCTTTTTGTTTTGCTTTGTATTGTTTTTTGAAAATCAGTTCTGCTGCCAGTTCAGGAGGCTGAAAAATCTGGGTAAAGACAGAGAAAACAGCCAAGTGTTTTATCCTCCACCCTAAACAAAGCCAAGCCAGCAATGCAAGATGAATATTTCCAAGGACAAAACCTGCCAAAACAAAAGAACCACATATTACATTTTAGGAAGACAGTATTGGACTGTGATTCTCTTTCAGGAAAAGACAAAGGAAGCTCGATGGAAAGGGCCAATGTTGCTTTGTGAGAGTAACATCAAACCTATCCCTAAGAAACTGCTCTTGGGCAGCAGCTCCCACCGCAAGGCCTCACACACTCAGGCTCAAGCCTGACTTCAAGGCCAACCATATTATCCCCTGTAGGTGAGATGCAGAATACAGTTTATTCTGGATTTCCAGTGTTTTGCTCCAAAGGTGGCAGCCCAGGGAGGAGGAAGGGCTGTTTGCTGATGTCTGGTGGAGCAGCACCGTACTCTCTTTGCTGCATTTTAACTTCCACTGCCCAGTTTTACAGCTCACCTCCTCCAGGCGCAGCAATCACTTTGGCTATAGCAGGAAGACTCCCTGCAGCTCCACACACTCAGGATGAATCCCAAAGCCCTTCCGGAAACTTGGATTCAGTCCTCCTGCAGAACGTGTTCCCAGGCAACAGGGAAGTCCTTCATACCAGCCTGGCCAGTGTGCTGCACTCCATTTGGGCCACATTTCTTTCTTTATCTCTTCCCCTTTCACTCTGGGTATTCATTTGCTTTGAACTGGGAATGTTCATCATGCAGTATGACACTTTCCTGCATCCCCCCTGCATCCATGCTGCCAGCCCTGGTCCCTCGGTGTCTTGGTCGCTTTGCAGAATATTGGCAAGGATCAGAAAAGCTGATTGCCAGTAAGTTAACAGGCATGTGATTGCTGAAGTGGGGCTAGAGTGTCCTCTGCCCAAAGGCTTGCTCTTGCAAAGCATACCTTCCCTACTTGTCCAAACAAATGTTTTCCTGAAAGGATTCACAGTTGTCCAAGAGGCCTTCTAGTCCGGACTGAAGTCCTTTCATGGCCCTAATAGCCTCAATAATATTTAAAGCTTAAGTATTTTCAAGAGTTCCTGAGATAAGATGTCTTTTATCTAATTCATGCTAATATTCCTAAACCTGCTTTCTATAGAGAGGCTGCATTCTTCACTGTTTAGGTGGGATTTGCATAGAGAATATCTGCCTTTCATGGTGATCATGGCTTTTTACAGGAGAGTTGGCCACCAATAGCCTTGTGCAGCCATCTCGCAGCCCATAAAAATGTGGAGCTCCTTACAAGAGGCACACTCATTTGGGAATGGCTTGGAACATCTTCCTGTTGGCCATTGCAAGGGATCTGGAAGCTCACAGTCCCTTGAAGAGCAAGAGCTGCGATGCAGCAGAAGCAGAGCTCCCACCACCCACCCTTCCTTCTGCTCCCCACGTATCCCGCAGGCTCACGCTGGTGACAGGAGGCTGCCGGCAGGACACGGCAGAGCTGCAGGGATGATTCCAGGCAGCAACAGCAAGCAGGGATCAGGCCAGCACGGACACAGGCCGGCCTGGCACTGTCGCTGCCCCTGGCTCATGGTTCTCGCTCTTGAGAAACTGCCCGGGCCTGGGGCCGCCCAGGTAATTGCAACCTCCGAGGCAGGTTCTGCTTTCCCGCTGGTCCTTCACAGAATCCATGATAAATGCACTTCTGCCAGAGGACAAGGAAGGCATTTCAGGCATGGTCAGGTGTCCTGCTATGCTGCAGGGTATAATCCTATGTGTCTATGCTCACGCACATGCTGCCAAATTACATGTTATACATACTATACATAACACAAGTTAGATCAACCAGCCTCTCATGGACCTTCTCCCGCCATTGCCGTTGGGTGTAAGAGAATATCCTGATATAAAACCACCAGAGCTACTTTTGTATAAATGGAGTTGGAGGAGGTTACTGGCTCAGCGGCTGATACTGTATGGCAGTGGATAATACTACATTTAAATGCCTGAAAACAAGCAGCATTTCAAAGAAGTACCTAATGCACACAGTCACCAAAGGCATTAGTTACTCTCTGGCTGAGGGCTTTCTATTAGTTTTATTTAATGTATCTAAAAGACTTTGCATTGCTGTCCCTATTACATACACAAGCCAGATTCCACAGTGGACTCCACTTGGTTTCCAGGCCTATTTTCTGCATAGTTTTTCTTGTCATTCTTACACAGGGTAAACAGACATGCATGTGCTTATATATTTTGAAGAGCATATTTCCTCGTACTCTACAAGAGATGTCTTTTAATACCCTTCCATCATTTGCAATTGTGCCCTTGGAAGTTTTAGCAATATTTGTTTCAAATAAGTTTATTTTCCTGTGATTGATTGAAACCTCAAGCTGCAATTAAGCAAATTGCAGCGAGAACCATTAATGGGATAGCGTCATTTCCCCCCCTCTCCTCCGAAATGTCAGGTTTCAATGTCACCGCACGACAGCCCGACCGCGTGCTCGTGCGCCGCACGCCCGCGCGGCGCTAAGTGTGAAGCCGTCTGCAGCACTAATTACAAAGGACTAAACCGGATGACACTCGGCAGAAGGAAAATGAGAGGCCCCGGTCCTTATTACTTAACTGCCGAGGTGTGCACGCGCCGTAGCGCGGGTTGTTGCGGAGCAGCCTTCTCGGTAAATACACAAACATCCCTCCCCACTTGTGGCTGAGCCTCGGGCCCTCCCCCAGCTCCCTCTGTCTCTCTGCCCTTTCTTTCTCTCCAATTATAAACCAGCACCAGGTTTTCTCATCAGCCATCTCCATGTCTCCAAATGGCTTTTCAGTGTCAGGCCTATCAGGAAATTAACTCATCACGCAGTGACAGCTGCTAATTTTTTCCCCTTACATGTCAGATGGATCGCCTGCTGAAGCTAATAATGAATCACCAATCTCTGATTAGAAGGTGCTTCCGAAACATATAACTGCCATCTGAGCTAACTTTTTTCTTCATATAAAATGATATCACCCTAGAGGAGCAGAAAACGAATTGTACTCTTCAACAAGATGGAACAGGGGTAGGCTGTTTAAGTGAGCTGCACGCTACCTTAAATTATGGGCTAATATTGCTCAGTAAAATAAGTGAAAACTCCCATCTCTTTTTTATTTTGCCAAATGAATGACTTTTTTTTTTTTTCCTGTTACTTAATTCTCCACTAGAACTAACTTAGTTTCAGATTTCAGGAGTTGTTTTCACCTGCATCCTTCTCTCCTTGTTATTCTGTTCACTGCTTCCATGCTTGGGAACGCTGTGGAGCGGGGACTGTTGGCAGGAAAGCACCAGGAGCTGCACGCGGAGGCAGGACGGGCGGCTTGGGCTGCTCTCCCCGGATCCTTAACTGCCCCTCTCAATGCCCATGACTTCCTGGGGGGCTCCTTCCAGCACTTCCAGTACAGGTTCAGTTCAGGGTTAGCATGAGGTGTAAAAAGCTTCCACACGCCGAGTTTCCTACAGCCACTGCACCAGCTGAATCCACAAGGTCACAAATGCATTTCTTGCTGGACCTCCCTGTTAACATTCCCGGGGTTAAAGTCGTGCTTATAAATGACAGCAGTACTTGCAACATCCCACACAATTCCCATGCGCATCCCCTGGGGCATCGACTATGGGCTCAGGCTCATCCAATCTCCCTGGCAAAGTGTAGGCAGCAGGGTACAGAGCTCTGGGCACCTGGTTGGGTTTTGTTGTGTGGAGGTGGCTTTGTTTTGGTTTGTTTGGTTTTGTTATAGGGAATATTTCTCTAGCTATGGTATCCAGCTATCTCTTATATTCCGTTTCTCCCCAAAGATGCAGCCTGGTTTCAGGGGCCTGAAGACACTGCCTCGGGAGCTGTGTATCTGAGACATCTCTTCTTCCTCTGGTTTTGCTTTTATTTTGTTTTTATTTGGTTTTGGTGGTCTGTTTGGTCTTGTTTTCTCTGCACACGGGTTCCATGCTTCCGAAACACTTCCATTTTTACCTGCTTGGCATTGCTTGCATCACGTTTCAACTCGGTAACGCTTAATCACAGTGAGCACCACAGAGGAAATTAAAGGCAGCGGCTCCGGCAGCCCGACTGTCGGAGGGCAACTGCCTGAGGTGGGAATGCCACAGTTGGGACCGCCGCTTCCAGGGGCGCTGGGCACCTGCTTGTGTGGGAGGCCAGGTCGGCGCCACCGGAGGCGGCCTGTGCGCGGCCCCCCGAGCCCAGGCCCACGGAGAGGCGGCCGGAGCCCGTCCGTCCGGTGCTGCTCCCTCCCCAGCACCTGCCTCCGCCTCCTGCCCTTCACCTCCTGCCGCGGTGGAGGGAAGAGGAGGGTTGGCAGATCCCTGGATCCATCCACATGCTTTCCGCCAGCTCTGGGCAGGGAGCAGAGCTGGGAGCCCAGGCTCGACCTGGAGGCAGATACCGGAGGCAGATTCAGCAGAGAGAAACTGTGGGCCCTGGTGGGGTCTGCGGCACCCCGGGCGCCCGGCGTCTCCCTGGGGCTGTTCAGCACCGCTGGGACAGCGCCTGGAAGGAATGCCATCCATGATGTCCAATGTTACACTGGTAGGGCACTAACAAGTTAACTTTAAAGTGCGCATTAAAAGAAAGAAAGAAAGAAAAAAAAAACCCTTAAAAAAAATAAAGCAGCTCTCCTGAGCAGAGCAGGCTGCGCTCAGAGACGTATCGTTAACCTGAGCTTCCAGGTAATTACAGCACACGGGAGGTTAGTGAATCCTTTCCAACACTCCCAAGCACCGGAGCACCTTCCAGGTTTTCTTTTTTTATGCAAAGGTCTGCTCTTTTCATTGTGCATACAATGTGATTGCTGGTTTGACACTGCAGGCTACACTGGTTTTATGAAGGATTAAATGCCACCTGAGACATATTTATCCTAAATAAATCACAAATGGTAAACTGCAGCATGTCAGTGTCAACACCCTGTACTGCAGCAGAAAGGTTAGCCATACAGGGCTGCGCACGGCGAGGAATTAGCATCCAGGCTGCAAGACCACAGGGCTACAGCTAACAGGAGAAATGATCAAGAAGAAATATTTCCACTGAAAAACATTCCGTTTTTTTGAACATCTGTGAGAGCCTTGCAGAGGGCCATCATTTTGTAAAGGTCACCTTTATCCTGATAACAAACGGGAGTTGGTCCTGTCACTGTTTGCTGAAGACAGTATTTAAGAGTAAGTGAACAGGCTGTCACTTTTAAGAAAGATGAGCAAGTCAAACTCGGCTAATTATGAATCCTGATGTCTAACTTGAAATTTACTTTTTTGGGGGTCTGACACAGACACAACCTTAATTCCTAGAAAATAATAATAAAAAAAATAAAGAGAGAAGAAAAGACAGCAGGATCTTTTCGCCCCAGAATGAAGCACCTTTCCTAAGCAGCTCTACCAGAAAATGCCTTTTTAAACAGCTGCTTGAAGAAGGAACTACCGCTTGCTCACCCCAACTTTCTTACTGTTGATAATTTAGAGATATTAAACATGATAGGAGCCACGGTTATCTCCCGAGTCAGCGTGGTTTATTCCCTAAACACTTACCAAGTTACATTAAGCATGCATGAGGCACACTTCAGAAATTAGATTCTTTTATCTTTATCTATCTGGCTAGCGAGAGAAAGGCAAAGAGAAAATGCACAGACATAACAGATAGCATTCGTTTGCTCCTGCTGAATGCCAGTTCTGTTTTTTGCTCAATATTAAAAATCATGATGCTTCTTTTCAATGCTAACATTTTATTTGAAAGACCAAAAAAAAAAAAAAAATCCCCAAACCTTGCCAGTTTATATTTACATTTTTTTTAAGAAACAAAAACAGTTGTATCATGAAACAAATGTTTTCAACATGAACTTGCATTGAACAATTGTGGTATATCCACAACTAAATAACTGACATTCTGGTCTAAGCAAGAAATACAAGGTCACCTTTTTTTTCCTACTTGTTAATGTCAATGTCAGAATTTTCTTTAAAACCCCCCATAACATTTCAAAAGTCGTTCACAAAATGAACTGCAAAACAGTATTTATATGAAGCGCTATTTATAAGAAAAGCAAAACACTGCCAGTGACAATATTTTTTTCCAAAAATGCACACTTCTTATGTAGAACTCTCACTTCAAATTAAGTGGAAGTTACAGGCATCAATTTTTTTTTTCTGAATATATATATCAAGAATTTTCTGGAGTGCAGCTTTTTTGAGTTCTTCTGCACGAAAAGTCCTAAATGAAGCCATGAAGGAATAAGCTACAATTAACAATTTGATTTTTAGATGTAAGGAATACTTATTTTTCTGACATATTTTTCAGATAGGATATTTTAAAGTACCATTTCAGGAAGCAAAATGTCACCTGTTCTCCTCAGACAATGCAAGGGCACTGGTTACAACATGTAAGTTTACCTGATCACCTCGTTATTGCAATGACATGGCTTCTGCGTTTTTTTGCTTATTTATCTGTTCGTGAAATAAAAACGTAAAGTGAAAGCGTTTCAGTCCTATGATTATGTTAGACAAAAAAAAAAAACCCAAAAGGCATAAGGCAGGGAATCTCCCTGAGGTTAAAAAAAAAGCAACTAGGAAAAACAGGGCTGCCGGTGAACAGAACGATACCTATTTGGGGGTGTTGGGGGGTGTTTGCTGTTTTCTTGTGCCCTTATATGCTTGTTTTTAAGTCATCCCCTGTCACGACTGTCGGAGCGAGGCTGGTTGCTCGCGCAGCGCCGGCCCGGCCCGGCTCACGGAGGCGCGTGCGGCCTGCAGGCCCCACGCCGAGCAGGCCCCATGGCCGCCCCACGCGCGGGTGCTTCAGGCTTGGGGCACATGGCCGTCCGCGCGGGCGCGGGCCGGGCCGCTCTCGGCGTAGATGACCATGCCGGCGAGCTGCTCCGCGCCCTCGGCGCACAGGGCTTTGGCCTTGAGGGCCGGCAGCGCCGCCGGCGCCTCGGCCGCCTCCAGCACGGCGTGCGAGTAGACGCCCGGCTCGCCCTGCACCTCCGGCGGCAGCTCCGTCACGATGTAGTGGGTGGCGCCGTCGGAGAAGCCGCCCTCGGGCGCCTGCACCATGGCCTGAGCGATCTCCTCCGTGACAATGATCTGCGAGATCTCCCCGTCCGACTCGACCAAATCCATGTGCTCGCTCTGGACGCTGAGCGCGTGGCCCCCCGCTTCCTGCATGATGATCTGGGAGCCTTCCCTAGCCACCATGTGCACGGTGCCCTCCTCGTTTACGATGACTTGAGTGACGCCCTCCTTCATGAGCTGGTCGGCCGCGGCCGTATCGCACACGGCGAACTGGAGCACTCCTTGCACCATCTTCTTGAAGGCGGCCTGAGCTCTCTCCTGAGATGCAATTAGAGCCGATGGGTGCACGACCTGCGTCACTACTTCCATGGGCTCGGCGTCTTCCTGAGTCTCTTCAACTCCATGGAACAGCTGTATTTCTTGCCCCTCTGTGTCACTGGGAACACTGCCCATCTCTGGATTTGGCATTTGTAAGAAATCTTTGTGACTAGCTCTGCTTCTGTCAAGGAGTCCCGCCTTGCTTTCCACTTCACCCAGCTCCGTTACGGCACAGAGCAGGGCGTCCAGCGCTGAGGAGGAGTCCGGAGGATGCCCCGCAGGCTCAGACGCCTCCAAAACCTCCTGCCTCATGATCTGCTGCAGCACGGCGCTGCTGGCGTCAGGAACGGCGCCCATGGGAAGGGCCTCGGCCGCCTCGCCGCCCGCCAGGGCGCTCTCCACCACCACCACCTGCGTGGTGCCCTCTGCCAGCTGCTCGGCGAGCACCTGCCCCGGCACCGCGCCGCCCGCCGGCGCGCCGCCCTGCTCCGTGGCGATCACTTGCCCGTCTTCCGTGATGTGCACCACCCTGGCCACCTGGCCGGCCATGGCCAGGCTCTGGAGGGTCGCTGCGGCCGTCTCCTCCACGGAGGCGTCAATGGCAAAGTCGCCGTCGTAGCCCTGGATGATAATGACCTGCTGCACTTGCTCGGGCGACTGCGGCTGCCTCCTGCCGCTCCGAAAGGCCTTCTCTTTGACTGGAGACACCTCTCCCAGTGCTGCCGCCGTGAACGGGCTCGTGGTTTCCACAAAGGTTGCTCCTTGCCCCTTCAGGCGACACTCGTAGGACTTAGATACAATGCCTGCAAAATAAAATCCGCTGTTAGCAGGGCATCATGGCAAACAGCAGCTCACAAGGCTTGCAACTTTAAAGGAAAAGTAACCCTGGACAACTTTTACACTTCACTGGTACAGAAAGGGCTTGGGAGGGCTGAGAAAGTCCCTGCTGCTGAGACCAGCCCTACCCCTACCCACGCGCATATCCACATCTATACCTTAGTGTAAATCCAGCTTGCTCTACTTACACAAATTTGAATCACACCTCTGGAATAACAGATGCCGTATCTTATCACTAACACACATAGATACAGCAGTGTTTGTCTAGGGCAAAACAGTGTTACTTTTATGGGCAAATTTCAGGCTATCACTGTACTTTCCAAGCCACCAAGACACTTCTCATGAACAGCAGGCACTGTACCCAACTCAAGAGGCCAAGAAAATTATTCCAAAGCTGCTCCAAGACAACTCTTTCACCCAATCTATAGAGCTGTCAGACCCTCACCCCTCAGAGAATTAAACTAGACTCTACAAAACAGAAGCTCCAGTTTGCTTAAAGGGAAGTTCACACTTACAAGCTGTGTTACACTGAAACTGAGTACCTGGCATCTCACAAGCTCCTGCAGCTTGGTAGGCTAAGGTGTAAACCAAGCTAAAATGCCACCATAAAACTAATCCTTAAGAAGACTGGACTCTCGCAGGCATCTACTTATTCATCTCTTTAGCTATCTGCCTATTTATTTATCTTCTGTTTCAAAGCTTCTGCTGGATAACTGTACTATGAAGCCGAATAACTGATTTTGTTATGGCTGCACATCATCTTTAGATGTCTAAACTGGTGTTAAGCAACTTTCTCCATCTTCATTTGCAATGCAGGTTATCTTTGGAAAAGAAAATTAACAATTTAAACCGTTAGAGTGTTTCCAAGAGATACTGCATGAGAAATCTGGCACATGCGATTGAAGTACATTTTGTCAGGCATAAGCTCTAAGGAAGCCGGCTGTGGTACGACCGGTTCTTACCCCACTTTTCCTATGCTCTCTGTAGGCACTGACATTCATAAGACCCCCCAAAGAGCAGAAAAATAGGAAGGGGAAATCAACATAAAATGACAATTATCTTGGCTCCTCCACTCTTTATAATAGAGCAGAAGTAATTAATTCTCCCAGAAATCTCGCTTTGTTGACATGATAAAAGAGGAGGCTGGCAGTGATGTGGCACAAAATCAAAATAACTCTGCAAATCATGCGTTTTCCACAAGATTTCAAAATCAAAATAACCCTGCAATCATAATTTTCACTTGCACCCTGCAAAATCATAACATCTTTCTCCTGTGATGATGATAATTTATCGCAGCATCACTGGACGCAGCATCACTGCATTTTGGAGAAGCCCTGGTCTGCAGAAGGAAGAGGAAAAATGAATTCCCCCTGTTTTCGTCTCTTGGAATAAACACCGTACCTGCGAATCTGTGCAACTCCTGCCTCTGCTCTGCAATTGAAAGGGAAGTCTCCTGGGTGAAGAGCTACCCAGTGAATCCCTTGCAGCGCTGATAATTATGCCATTCTGACTGCTTACTTAATCTATTTGAATCCAGAGGTGAGTTAAGCCACTTCCTGACCATTAAAGTAAACTACATGGGTAAATACTGCTGTCACTAAGGGGTGTGATGAAGCTTAACTACACCAACATCTTAACCTCAGCTCCGTGCAAGCCCAGCTATTCCATCACAGTTCATAAATGCGATTGCAGGTCCATCTTTTGATTCAGCAATTTAATAACTTCGAGTGCTGTCAGTACAGCTTTGAAAAATGGCTCCTATAAAATGTAACAGCCTCAATCAGATTGTAAAAGATTCACCCACTGAAGATTCTTCCATTTCAACTATAATGAATTAATGTTGAGCTATGTAGAAGTTCAAGTGTCATTTAAACTAATGTGAATCTACTGTAACTCTAAATTTTAACTGGACTATGACCAAGAATTTACTGGGAACATCAACTTTAATTTTAGTGATTTTTCATGTAAATATGAATTGCAGATTTTACTGGTTTTCTTTTGTTTTAACAGTGAAGAGCCAAGCAGGGAAGATATTTAGAAAACAACATATTTTGAGGCTTAGTTGCTATTTTGACTTTGGAACAGTGCATGCCTATAATGAAGCACTGCTATCCAACACAACATTCATAGGAATTTTTATGTATTTAAGGAACATGTCACATTATTGGACTGTATGTAGCAACAAATCAAGTTGCCCTACTAAATTCAGGCTGCCTCTCACCCCCTCTTAAAAATGGGTAAAGAGAAGGGGTAAGTGTTGGCTGACGCGGCATACATGAGCCGCAATACAAGCCCACATTAATATTGGGAAAACTGGACTTGTTGCTGACTGCATGTCATTGCAAATTAAGAAGATACACAAATAGGCATTAAAATGACAAAATATAATGATATGAGAACTCATATTCAGACAATTTGTAAAGAGGTGTTTCATATCTAGGGGTGCAATGATCACAGAACTGGTTTCTTTCCAAGAAGTCTGTCATTTCAGCACAGCCATTATTTATCAGTTGGAGTCCGGAGCGGCTGTTACTTTTTTATTTGAAAATGTCAAGATTTTTCAGACATTAAATCCATATTTGCAGGTTATTTTAATTCTCGGAGACCACAAACTCCCGAAATAGGGCTAAGAGACATGCTTTGATGTTTAATGTGCTTCTGGGAAACTACAAATAGGGTTTAGTACCTCTTTCCCTCCTTTTTGCTCACTACCTGACTTTCTTTTGTGTGTCTGTTTTATTCTTTTGTTACTGTCACCATTTGCTCCCCACAGAATAAATACCTTATTCTTTTGTTAAGCTTACATTTAATTAAAATGTACAGGATTTGTGCAGTAAACTCGAATGAAACAAATAAAACAAGGGCCCCCTCTCTTGAAGGCATACGTTGTGAATGAAAAATGTCATTACAGACTAAAAAATTTTGCAGTAAACAGGGCCTACAGAGAGAAGTTTCCCCCGTAATGACATCCATAAAATACACAAATGGCACTTTTAGTACCATCCTGAATATGGCATTTTCTGTGCTCTACACACAATCTAAATGGTTTGATCATAGAGCATAATACTCCATTGGGTTTATAGAACAATCAATGTTCCATAAAATGATGTATTTATCCAATAGTAGGCTCAGCAGTTACTGGTGTATGACATTGTAGGACACTGGCTTTGTACTGTTCAGCAGCACACATGCTGGCTGTAAAACTTATCTAACACTACTTCAACAACTTCATCTCATCTGTGTCAAGTAATTTGTTGAAGCCTCAGCTCAGTCTAAAAAAACTTGTAATAAAAATTCATAGAATTTTCAGGAGAATGAAAGCGGGTGACAATGGAAAGGTCACATTGTGTCTCCACGCGAGGGGTCAGGGGCCAGCGGCGGTTCTGAAACAGCAAGTAGATTTCATGCATGGCGTAGCAGATAAAGACGGCATTAAAGACGAGCCCTGTCCCCGCAGGAGGGGCCCGCGAGGCCTCTCGCCGCGCGCACGTCACGCGGGGCCGCGGGGCTGCACAGCGGCCGGGCCTCGGGGCCCGTGTGGACCCAGTGGCGGCAGCATCGGCCCACGCGGCCCCGGCGGCATCGGCCCTCATGGCCCTGGCGGCATCGGCCCTCACGGCCCTAGTGGCCTTGGCCCACACGGCCCCGGTGGCATCAGCCCTCATGGCCCTGGTGGCATCGGCCCACACGGCCCTGGTGGCATCGGCCCTCATGGCTCTAGTGGCATCGGCCCTCATGGTCATGGCGGCATCGGCCCTCATGGCTCCGGTGGCAACGGCCCACATGGCCCCGGCGCGAGCCAGGGCCTCGCCGCGCCGCCCCGCGCAGAGCTGGCGGCTGCCGCTCCCCACAGCGCCGCCCGCTCTCGGCACACGGGATGTGTGGTTGGAAGGTGAAGGGTGGTGAAGGTTGGAAGGGGCCTCTGCACATCCCTCCTGATTCCCTTCTATGGACATCATTTACCAACGAATACTGATATTTGGTGTCTTCTAAAATGCCATGATTATTAAATAAGGGAAATACAAAGAAGGACCTTTTGATGCAATCGAATATGACCTCCAAGGAACTTAAGAGACGTATAAAATTGCAGTTATATTGGCCATCATTAATAGTCAAGACAAACTGTTCCCATCCACTGAACTAGCAAGTGAGTCTTGTATTTTGGAAGTTGCTTACTGACAGCACAATGTTTTGAACGATACAATAATTAAGTCCACTGTTCAGACTCATAAAGGAATAATATTCAAGACCTGATTAATTGCTAGATTTTGGCATTTCTTTTTTCCTTCATTGTTGACCACCACTTCCATTAATTAAGTGCAACCTAAGAATTAGTGCCTAACGTCATCACTTTGGAATTGTCCTCGATTTTGGGACACCACAGTAATACACCACAGTTTTCAGATATTCATCTTTGTTCCTTAACAAGGAATTCTTTCCCTCTTGCAAGGTTTCTATCTGGAAGGAATACATGGGCCAACATATTCAAGACCAGCTAGTTAGGCTACTAAAGCAAAGCAGCTGAGAAGGTTTGTTCTTGTTTTCTTGTCGGAGAGAAAATGGGAGGAATCACTGGTTAGAAATCAGAATGGTTAGAAGAAGAAGAATAAATCAGCACCTCAAAACGACTCTGTTGGAAGCATTACGTCCACAAAGACAGCATACATTTGTAAGGCAGTGCTAGTAAGCACACGGACAGGGCCACTAACACTTCTCTAAGAGACATAAAAGAATCCCATCAGTAACACAAGGTATTTAGACCTAAAGATACCAGTACAATAAGCTTTCTTTTTCCCAGTGTTATTACTGTAAAAGAATTTCTGTGAAGAAAAACAGTTATTTCCAAATAATGTTAATGGCTCATTTTATACTTAAAAATCCAGTAATATCAAGTCTAAGGCTCAAAATCAACATATCCTTGTCTTTTAGCTTTGTCCTTAACCAGCTCATCGTGCTTGGAAATTTCAAGGTCTTCTAAGAACTGCCTGACAAAAGGATGAAATTTTAACCTTTCAGTAGCTTACATACAGAATGAAACATCCTTTTAACTTCCTTAGAATGTATTTATGCATTGTTGTTTTCTTTTGAAAACCTGACTAAAATTTCCTGCTTGTTACTTTTACCTCTCATAGCCTGGAGAACTATTTCAACAGCAACAATAAAGAAACAAGACAAAAAAAAAATCACCAAAATAAATAGCTGAGTAATTTGGTTCAGGTGTTTAGGCAGTTTGTTTGGTTTGGTTCAGTTTCCCTCCAGTACCTAATTAACCTTTAGGGAAAGGATTTCTTTTCTTTGTGGAAAAAAAATCTTTTTTTTTTTTTTTTTTTTCGCCAGCATTCAAGGTCAAAGTAATACTCCACAGCCTGATGCAACTGAAGCTATGCAGACAAAAATATACTCATTGAGAATTCCGCTGATAATGGTGAGCATGGACCACGAGAAAGAATGGAGTTTTACAACACCATAACCTTGGTTGAGATTATCTCGTGGACCACTTTTGCTCTTTTTGACCTCTTCCATTTACCCAACTGTCTCTGTGTAAGGTTTATAATCTCAAGTCCTACCTACTTGTGAACAAAGACCTCATCGTAGAATATTCAGCGAATACTTGTATGGACAAGCACTGTTGGGAATGCATTTGAAGTATTTTAGCTGGCATTTCCAGTGCGATTTAGCAGCCAGGGACCAGGACAGCAGCCTGCCTGGGCATTTCTTTGCAGCTTGAAGAGCTGCAGCAGCTTCAAGGGCTGCCCTGCTCATCATTTTGGGAGCAGCTGCCCTAGATGCTCATGGACTCATTGATGCTACTTCTTCTGCCGTAACCCTTTTTTGGTGTGGGAAGTGTGTCTGAAATACTTCTGAATCAGAATTCATATTTCTAGAGGTGCCAGCTGTGCTTGGTCATACTGGATAATTCAGTTTCCTAGGCAGATAGAGCATATAGCAACATGAAAAATAATGTAAAGATAATATGAAAAAGTAAGATAGCAACCCGCAAGCACTGGTCATAAGAAAATGTATCCAGATTTTTAAAATAGGTCTCATCCCAGGCAGTAATTATTTTGTTATGAGAAAGTAACAAAGCACTTTTTGTTATTATTATCTCAGCAAGGGCTTTTGTTTTGCATGAATATATACATTTGGACCTTGCTCTTATAAACATTTATTTGTCAAGAGTACTGCTTGCTGCCATAGTTAGCTCAATAGTCTCAAAGGGACTGAACATGGTAGCCTGCATTATGCATTGTGTTTGCATAATCAGGCCCTTGGGATTAACAGTTCTGAAACGGGCCGGTCTTTTCCGACATTTGATGTACATATATGCACTAAAGAGAAGCGACACTTGTAAGGGATCTATAAAAGGAAACATCTTTTTTTCTTTTTTCTTTTTTTTAAATGATCAAGCAGAAACTATATTATTCAGTATAGCTACCAAATATGGGTATTTGCACGTGTTTGTTTGTTTGTTTATTTATTTATTTATTTATACTGATTTATTCAGGAAAAAGGAGCACCTGTCCTTTGCTTAAGGGTCTATCTTAACACACTGGAAAAGCAGAGCACTTTTTAGGGAGATTGCTTGGGAATAACTAGAAATAATAAGTTTCCTTAGTTATTTTTGCTAGTTAAGATAGCAGAAGCTACCATTTATAACGTGGCAGTCATATGTGTATTTCATTTATAAAATCAACTATATTACAGTGTATATTCATATCTTCCCAGAGTAAATTACAGGAAATAATCATTTGTCTTCATTGTAGACACTTTTGTATGTATAGTAGAAAACAAACCTCTATTCAATAACTGCACAGAGGCACCATTAAAATCAAATTTACAGTAAACAGAACCTGCAGCTGGGGTAAAACACTAACTGTTAGTATTTTAATTATCAGCGAAGCTTTTGGAGGTCTAACATCTGCTCATAGCCAAATGACAGCAGCTGCTTGTGTACACTTAAAACAATGGGAATTTCTTCTACAAATATTAAAACGAATTGTATGTGCTGTGTTCGTTGTAGCTACATTCCCATTGAGCTGCTTAGGTCTATCGGGCATGCTGAACTTCTTTCTCGTGGCCAATTCGCAACGGGCTGACTTCTTCGAAAGAACAAGAGGTGAAGACAGCACAAGTACTTGAGTCTGTAAATTGGAAATGTTGAGAGACAGTACTAGAGGTCACCCTCTGCCAGGGTGTTGCTCGTAAATGCCAACAAAACCGCAGCGGTGAGCTCTGACCATGGCGCGCTACAGGCACTCCAAGGACAGGACTCCTCAGCCTGCAAGGTGGAGTCCTGGAGTACTGGGGGCAGCTCTGGCTTCCCCAGTTATAACAGGGATGTGGAGCTTCTAGGGAGGGTCCAGTGGAGAGTGACAAAGATGATTAAAGGACTGGAACATCTCTCGTATGAGGAGAGATTGAGTGAGTTGGGCCTGTTCATCTTGGAGAAGAGAAGGCTGAGAGGGGATCTGATCAATATGTATAAGTGAGAGGAGAATGTAGGGAGGAAGGGGCCAAGCTCTTTGGAGTGGTGGCCAGTGG
>JAVCKT010027202.1:0-15578 GCA_032273925.1 Rhynchotus rufescens | reverse complement strand
AAAAGTGTAAGTTGGAGCCATGTGGTCTCAATCAGGCAGTAAAAAACCCTCTGTATTTTCTTAAATGCACAACTGCAGTATGCCCATAACCTCTCTTTTAAATCATCTTAACCAGATCTGAATCACTCTTACCACAAATGATTCGGTGGCCCTGGAATGTGCTGGGGTAGACAGAGTTGCTTTGCAATGGACACTGGGACTTTTCCCACTAAGCACTAAGAGACTGGGCTACAGCAAAGAAAAAAGTTTTTGAAAGGTTAAAGCCAAGACAAAAAGTGACATCACAGTTGAATCATTTGGGGGGGGGTGAGGAGGAGAAAAAAAAATAACTACTGCCTAATAAATCAGTGCTCAGTGCCACAAACCCCAGTGAGCCAAGGCAGCCCAAGGCCCGCTTTTCTTCCTGCAGCCAACACAGATACCTCAAGCAGCTGGCGGGCGCGTGTTTAATTGTATTCACAGAGAGCCATTGTAGCCATTAGGCTGGCCAGACTCCGAGCAGTTGAACCATTATAAAAGCAGAATAACCCTAACTTCAGTAACAATCTGAGCTTCCTGTTACATTGCACTACCACTTTTCTTACTACAGGCTACCACAGCCTTTAGTGTAGATAAGCAGGTATATGGCACTGTCTTTGCAGGTCCATGGGTAGATAGTTTAGGGTGAAACACTGTGACGTACTTGTATAGTCTGGGTGAATGTGGCTTCATTGAGGTCAGCAGAAACTGGAGGCACTCAGCACCTTCCTGGCTTTTCCAGCATATCTCAAAAGGAATCCTGAGGTTAATAACAGAGGAAGGGGAATGTAATGCACTGGGGGCTCCTAAAAGTCAAGTTTAAGTAGCAAGTGAGCGAGCCACGCTTACCTAGCTAGAAGCTTTTTAAATAGCACTTTCTCTTTAAAAGCTTGAAAGATTTCTTTCAGTCTTAATGGAATTACCTCAAAAAACAAGTTAAACACGGCCAAAGTGATGTGCATCTTAAACAGAAATGGGCCAGAGCCAAGACATTTGGATCCTGATATCAGCTTTCTCATAGTTCAAGGATGTCGGAATCCAAGGTTTTTGGTTCAGGCCCATCTCTGGTGTATAAGTGCTGAACGCAACATTCACCGCCAAACCTCACAGTCAGTACAAAATATGCTTTAATATATCAAAGCAGGAAAAACTGTGTCAAGATGTCAGATTTTTCCACCACATCAATGAAAAAAGATGACATTACAGCACCCACGTATGTTATGAAACTGAAAGCAACTGCTGAGCAAACCTGACATGGTGCCATCAGCAGAGGGGAGCCCAGCTCTAGAAAACACTATTCCAATTTTAGCTCTGAAAAAGAATCTTTGCTAGTTCTAGCGTGCAACTCTATTCCAGGGAATAACTTGCCATAAATAGAGCTAGTAACTGCTAAAGAGAGATGTGCCTTAGTACAACTCAAGCAAGATTTGTACTAGGCATCGCTATATCTCTGATATATTGTATGCTATTCTGCTAAGTATTATTTTGCTGTTGTTCCATAGGTATATAATTCAGCAAACCACTTTAACCAATTACTATACCACAAACATTTTTTCTTTCAAATGAAGGGTTAAAAATACAATGGGAGATCTTTAGCTGTAAGTTTCCAAATTTAACAATAAAGAAAAAGAAAGAAAAGAATGACAGACCTTAGAACAGTGAGCTGCCTGTGCCTGTTGCTACTCTTTGCACAATCACCCTTCTGCTCATTCAGCAGATTTTTCATGTGACTAGATTCACCTTTGCAAATCTCTGATAAGCCAGCACTAAGGTGGTAGGGGAGAGGAGCTGTTTGTCTCTTAATATAAAATGTTGGAATAACTACTGGAAATGGTTAAAGAAGACAGAATTAAGGGGAGGGAAAGGAAAGCTTTCCTCTTCTTAGTTTTTTTTATTATTATTAATAATTTTATTTATTTTTTATTTCCCAGCAAGATGTAACAGCACACTGACAGTGTTGCTTATCAGTGGCTTAAAGACAAATGTGTCCCTATGCTGAATTTCTTTTGACAGCTAGATGGCATTTCTAAAAGCAAGGCAGCTGGATTAGGCTGCTGTTGTGCTGATCACTGCAAAACTTTTCCTAAAGACAAGCCAAGGAGACAAAAAAAAAAGTTCTGGTAACAAAGCTGTATGCTCCTTTATGCTAGCAAACTTAGAAGACAGCTGTGCTGATGCTTTTATAGAGTAAGAGCAGCCACACCGCTCTTTGGAAGAAACCCAGGTTTCTTTTTACAGTTCCTGCCCTCTCTGTGATAGTAATTTACTCAAGTATACGCTGTTTTCCACCATACATTAGCTTTCATTTGTATGTCCCCAACCTGAAGACCTGAAAAGGCTTTTTATTTTTAAAACCAGCTTCACTTGGCTCACAGGATAAAGGTGCGTTGGAGAGGGGGTTTGAATGAATTCCAGTTATTTTTAAAGCGAGTCTATTCCTTGTTTCTATAAGCTACAGTCTTGAGCTATACGTCTCATCCCCCTTTACACTCCCATCCCCACCAAACTTTAGCTGTGTTTGTATCCTCTGCAATCAACAATCTTTACTTGCCTAGTTCAGCTGTTCAGGTAAAACAAATGATTTCCACTGCTAGTAATTGTTACTCTACCATACACACAATTCATGAGGAAGCAGAGCTGCAGAAAGCCCCACAACGAAGCCATTTGGAAAGCCCTCCAGAACTGTACAGCTATTTAGGAATTTGGCTAAAACGCCTACATTCTTGTAGTGCTTTTCAGGAAGGTAGAGCTCAGGAGGATATTTGCGGCAGGCTCTGCTCCGAGTGCAGCACACACACAGTTCGATTCCCTCGCGCGCTCCCCACCCCAACCCCCACCTGCAGCCGAACGGCCACGGCACCTTCTTGCTTGGTGCATCTCGACCCACGCTTAATGCTGGCACTTACCGTGGCGGCGCACATGGACCCGCAGCCCCTACAAAGAGGGGGATAACTGATGGCCTTGCGTCCTTAACTGCTCGACTGCTGCAGCTCTGCGCAGGCTTCGCTGCTCTGAGCTGGGCTTAGTTTGCAAGAGCGCGGAGGAAGTGGCGAGCCGGCGGAGTCTGGCGAGCGGCGCTGAGGCCGCTCTCGGCGGCGCTGCGCGAACAAAGCCTGCTGGCAAGGAGGAAGGCCAGCGCGCTCCCCTGGCTGCGGGCCAGCGGCTGCTCGCGCTTGGCTGCCGAGGACGTGAGAGTGTTTGCGTGAGCTTGTAATGCATGCAGGAGAAGGGGGCTGGGGGAAAAAGGGGTGTGTGTAAGGGGAGGAATGCTGCTCATATCCAAAAATAACATGAAGGAAGTACGGTGGTGATCCCTCTCCTCTCATTTCGCCCCCCCTTATCGCATACACCAAGGGTATCTCGATCCTGAGATCCCCATGGCAGGAATAGGTAGGGAAAAAATTCCAGTGAGACTTTAAGCTCATTTAGTTGTATGACTAAAGTGTAACTGAGGAGCTCTCCATGCACACAGGCACATCAGAAAAAGCAGGCTTGAGGAGCAATCGATGTAATATTAAGGCAAAAGGCATTTCATACTGTGTGTCTTTGTTTGCAAACTCAATGAAAATGCAGAAATTGTTCTTAAATTTACCAAGATTAGGAAAACTAGTATCACATTTGCCTTTCAATAAGCTCCTCTATTCCAAATTTTGGTATTTCTACATCCTACTTAATATTCATTTTTAGAATCACAATTGCTGCTAATTCACTGTGTAATGCAGAAATAGAGATATAAAAATATCTCTATGCAGCTTTACCCCCTTCTTTTTCATAACTAAATTGTTACCAATAATTCCACAATCAGAAGAGTAGTTTGTGTCTTAAAACTAAACCAAATACATGTAACCCCCACACAGACACACATGAAGCTCCCCTCTCCTTCTCCTTAATAAAAATAAAACAATAATAATAAAAAAGGATCTTTTCCCTGAGTGATCCAAGAGCTATAAAGTAATTGTTGTTGTCACCAGTAAAAAGCTTAAGACATTGGCTCCACTAGTAATTCTGGCATTTGAAATCTTAAAACCAACATTAATTATTAACAGATTTAAGGAAGAAGGTTGCAAAAAAAATGGTATTTGGACTTTGATTATAAAATCATAAACCAGGGATAGTCTCAGTATTTTTTTATTATGCATGGTTACTTCATTTAATTTGGATTCTGTCAAATAAATCTAAAGAGTAGTAAAGCCACTTTAGTAAGAACATTCCTTCCTATATGTGCTCTGTGATTAGTTTTCATTTCAGGAGAATCCTCATTGTATCCAGCACAGCTCCCATATCAAGCACGAATCCTCAAAACGAGCCATGTTAACACAATATATATTCTGCTTTCCCTATATTACTCCTATTCCCACTGAAAAACATTATTTTCAAAAAGGAGGAATTAAATTGTGGCAGTATAAAGGCAAGTCAAGGCAAATCCGCACTTTGTTTTCATCTCAGAGCAATTTAGATTTTGATGTGACCGATCTCCTACTGGGTATTTTAGAACAGGAAAACTAGTTCCTTGTAATAATAACTGCGTTGGAAATCATTATTCTCACAACACAAATAAAAGATGGGAGAAAAGAGAAATTAGACTGTAATTTGGCAGTGACAATAACGCTAGGTGTGAAACAGCCCCCTGTTTACACAAGAATTTCTTCCTCAAACAGTATGGGCAGTATGGATCAGACAACAGACACAGTGATTTTCCTATCACAGATAAATAGTACTTGTCCTTTCTTTCACCTAACTTTTTTCATCTTTTCGTAAGACTGATTGAGTTTAAGATTAGGAGTTTAGATATAACCGAACTCATGAAAGACAGTTCTCTACATTCCCATTACATAAAAGAAACTGCAATGCTTTTTCAAAGCTAGCAGCAAAGAGAATTATTATGATAAATTTCAAAATTACAAATACACTCTGTGCTGAAGGTAAGTCTCAGAAGCCTACAGAAACCATCTGGAATGAAAGGAAGTTATTATGATTTAAATTTGCTTTCCTGCATATTCACTGGAGACTGAATTTCAATATATTGTAAAGCCATAAAACGTTACAAGTAAATCCAAGGTCTGTATCAGGAAGTTCACGGAACTCTACTATGATGTACTTTTCTTCTGGTCCTTTGCTCCTTGGTAGCATTAGAAAGTTTGGCTTCCTTTGCTGCTCCAAATTTTGCCAGCCCAATTTCAACCTGATAAATTTGACATGTAAAAAAAGATCAAGAGCAGACAAGACTTCTTCAGGGCTTCCAGCCCACACCTCAGCCCATCTTGAACATTAGCTGCACTGAGTTTGTTGAACGGGCTAACTGTTCCAACTTGAAAAACATACGCTTTCAGTGGACAGCAAAAGCCTGTACTTAGTTGTATTTGCAACTAGGTCTCCAGGAGAGAATGACTGATCCAAAACCAGGTATTAGTCGAGACATTTGAATTTGTTTTTGCTGACTGTTATGGAAAAACATTCGCTTAGAGGAATAGTAATTCAGAGAGAGGATAAAAAAAGAGAAGACACACACATATACACATAAAATATCACACACACACAAAATACAAACACCCACATAAAATATCAAAGAAGTAATGGAGAGCTGTCACCTGCTTTTCTCTGTCCCAGTGCTGCTGTCAAGCAGATGCAAGCCCATGAAGTAGCTTTCTGCAGATTTTGAAACCCAAGAGAACAAAAACTCACATAAGATGAGATAACATAAGATTGAGTCATTCAGTAGCTGATATTCTATACAAAGCAACCCTAGCAAATTTAAGAAGATATGATAACTTTACATTTGCTAATTTTCAGCTGGTCTAACTCCAGATAGTGTCTTACTTTCTGCCTAGAAATCTTTCAGCTGCAAGTTTCAAGTTCTGATAGGCATTTATCAGATTTCAGTTTGTTTTCCAACTGTTCTCATTTCCAGTCCAGGAAAGAAGGGAAAAGAAAAGAGAACATATATTACTTTTTTTCTCTCTTTTTTTTTTTTTTTTGACTGCAAGTTCATTATCATTATATGCAGAAATGAGACAGGTGGGAGTAACACTTTGAGGGGTAAGATACAGCCATCATAAATTAGTTGTTGCTCAGACCAGATGGCTATAGTAATATCTGAAGGGTTAGATAAATGGATCAGAAATCATAACCAGCAAAAATAATAGAGATTTAATAGATTCCTTAAGGGTGAACAAAGCATTCTGACTAATGTTCGAGTTGGCTACTGGCAGCGGCTTCTGAACAGCAAGCTTTTCTCCTATTACTACGTGGCAAAACTGATTCAGAGGGGCAGTTATGGCAGCTACTTGGAAGGTATTGCACTATCTGCAGGAAGAAGCCATTAAATTTGTGCTTTCTCCACCATGAGAATAATAATATATGACAATGTCCACATAATAAGCAGGAAAAAAATAAACATTTCTTTTGGTCAGTTAGTAGCCATGAGTTCTGGTAAATTGGTCCATTTAATAACCTCAGTATCTTGTACTTCGTATGCACAAAGATTCTGTACACAACAGAGCATCTGTAAATTAAACATTGAGCAGTAAAAATCACGGGTTCCAGAATGTAGAGAGGATTTGCAAGACATTTGTAACCCAGTAAAAAAACAAGATGGAGGAATAAAAGTATAAATATAGAAAACCAAAGGCATATAGTTTGAATTAAGAAACTGCAGACATTTTCAGTTTAGAGCATTTTTCTGTGGTGTAGATTTAGAGAGAGTCTTTTCTCTGTGAAGATAGTGTGATGTATTTGCATGGTCTGAGATTACTTATAACTCAAAATTCAATTTTAACAAGGACTCAAGAAGCATATAAATCATTTTGGAACTCTATAAGAAATCTCACTTCTAAAATCCTCTCTTAGAGAAATAGGCTAAGCTAGTGTTTAAGAGAAGCAACTGCTGGGGCGAAATTTATGTATCTGAACAAGCCATTAAGGATACAGGATCTAAAACAGGGGAAATATATTTTCCCCTTGCATCAAAATTTTCTTAAAAAAAGAAAACAGTATATATAATCTCTTTTGTCTCCCTGATGCTTCTATTTACAAACATTGTTAATTTATTTATGCTTAGTATAAATGTCAGAGCACTATAAAAAAACATAAATCTTTGTCAGTACACATCCCCATTTTGTTTACATGTCAACAGCATTTCCCCAAAGATCCAAATTCCCACAAATAGTTTTGAGACCTGTTACTACTGCATCTGATTTTAGTGAAAATGTTTCACTTTTTCAGGATATACCTAGGCACCCCTGGATACAAGTGACTTTAAATGGCTGAAGGACTTGTTCACAAAACTGAACAATCATATACTTGTTTGTTTTTTAAATCCATGATAATCTCACCATAATCAGTCCTAAGAAAGGCACCATTTAAGTAGTTAAGCAATTAAGTGTCAAAGCTCCTTAAACGGATGCATCAGGAACTAGGAAAATGGTAAAGGGGAGATGAGGAGAATGGAAGGTTTATGAAGGGCAGCTCATTCGCATGCTGAATTCACACTTTGTCCTTAGGATTCCTGCACTGACTCTGGGGATATTCCCCTTGACTCTGCAGCTTGTAGGAACTATTTTTAATAGTCAGAGTTTGAGAATCTCATGCCTTCACTGATGCTCCTCTTTCTGTACAGCTTTAGTTTACATTCATTCTCATGCTGAGAGAACGCATAAACCTAGTGCAGAAACAGACAATGAGTCTCTTTCCCTCTCTGTCCAAGTACAAACTCAAAGTTATTTTAAGATAGTGCACATGGTCTTAGTCAGAATGGAAGATGTCTGCAAAGCAATTACACCTTTGAAAACTGTTAGAAAGTCATCTTTTCTAAGAATTATAAATGCAAGCCAGTGCTAGAAGCAGGTGCCAGTTTTGGTTGTGAAACAGCAGGCCACACCTAAAAAACTGCTGAAACTTTAGTAAAATATTTTTTAGAGCGAGTGCCACCTAGTTCTGCCTTATCTCCCTCTTTCCCTTTTTCGTAATTATATTAGCACTTTATTTGGCTACTATCTACTACAGAAAATCCATGACAAATACTAGCTACAGATGTAGCTCAAATAAAGCACAGAACATCCCCATTAGTCACAAAAGCAACAGGAACTACAGGCATTTAGCAGCCTCTCTTGCCAAGGAAGCAAAGTTAGGAGGATTGACAGACTCCAGGAGTACACACACAACCTCAGTAATTTGAAAGAAGAGAACATCCACTACGAGTTCTTGAAACAGCTCCCATCACTACCAGCACATCTTTCTCCATCCAACCTGGTGTCCAGGAAGTAAGTAGGAGACTCTGCTTCAACCTGGCCACCAAATTCATTTCAACTGAGAAACAGGAGAAAGAACAATGGTTGAAGCAGCCAGGAATTTATTTTCAGTTTAATCTAGAAAAGGTGTTTCCATGAAGTTACAAAGTAATCACCAAGTCCTGTACAGGATACATATTCTTATTTTATTTGCAATTCTAAGAACCTATGAAGACTACAATCTATAAAGAGGAAAAACTATTTACATTAGTTTTTAGCTTTGTTTACATATATATATATATACATATATATATATTTTAATATGAACAATTTCAAGGTTTTTTTTTTTTTTTTGCTATGATCTAATAGACAACAGGAGTTTAATAATAAAAAGCGGCACTGAGATAAGGTTTGTGGGGCTTTTGTCACTTCACGGAGGTGTAACACCCACCGCAGCTCTCACATGGATTATTTGAAGCTTTTTTTTTTTTTTTTCCTCCTCCTCTCTCTCTCTCTCTCTCTCCACTTTCTAAAATGTACTGTTTGGTTTAAAAGCAATACTCACTGCCTAGTTTAGCTTTTAAAGAATAATTTTCTGAGTGAAAGAGTAAGTTTCTGCTGCACATATTAGTGAAAGGAATGTTAAATGAAGCAATTCAACTATTGCTATATGTTTATATGCAATATGCAAAACTATATTTTAATATTGAAAAAAATGTACTTGGTAAGTAAATACATAAATATATAAAAAAACACTGGGCTGTGAAGGAAGGTCTGTCTTTCCTGTTATGTCCCAAACATTCATTTCTTGAACCCTGACCAACTTCTCAACTGACAGGGAGGTAACTGTCATGCCCTGAAAGCCATGGCACAGTTATTAAAATAAGTTGCATTGTTTAGAGCTAAACCGGGCAAACCTCGTCCTTCTCATCATACAATAAAACCTTTTATGCTCATCCTAACAGCAGATTAAAAACAAACCAAAAAAACTCCAAGACAAAAAGAAACAACAACAACAAAAAAAAAGAAAAAAAGGAAGTTTTAAAATGGGAAGAACAACCTCCTTTTAATGAAACACAGTGATTACTTTAAGGCAAATGACAAACATTACATTTTCTCAAGACAGGTTTCCTAAGCACTAGAAGCATTCAGCAGAGCTGGTGGCTTGCCAGCATTTATAACTTCTCATAAAGAAAGCAGCTAAACAGAAGAAAAAACCCTTTTGCCTTAGGTTATGAAGTTAACTTCATTATTATCTGGAAAGCTCTTATGGTGTTGAGAGTTTGTTTTTAGTTTTCAAATAAAACTTTGAATCTTTGATTTACTACTAAAAGAACAGGTAAATTGCTGGCACATGTGCTTTAAGGCAGGCAAGGTTAGCATTTATAAAAAACAAAAATTCATGCCCATCTGAGATGCTTCCTTTCTATCATTATCAAGGTTTTACCACTGTAAGTAAGTTCCAAAGGTGGCCACATTTTTTCCTCCTCAATCTTGTATAATACTGTATTTTGAGAAATAGAAAAGGAGTTATTACATTTAAAAAGCATGATATTTTCTAGGAAATCAAAGATTCATTTTATTATCAATTTTGTTTTGTTTCCTAGTTGTTCCTTGCTTTTATCTTCTGTATCAAAATATAATCTCCTTTTTTTTTATTTTGATACAGAGGATAAAAGCAAGAAACAACTAGAAAATTATTGCTTCCCAGGAAGTATTGAATCAGTAGAAAACAAAAGCTAGAATAAAGCATTCCTCTAGCTGAACTATCAAAAGAATATCTGACTCTTGAAAATCCTATTCATTTACCTATTCTTTACAAGACTGTTCAACATCTCTAAAATGATTTCCAGAAAAGATATTTTTGGCACAAGCATTGTGGATTAGGTCGGGTCAGGAAAAGCTTCCCAATAGATCACTTAGCAGAGACTGCTGACTGGATCATAAGGGGGTCCCAGTTCATGCTTACCCTGCATTGGGCCTCCCTTGAGCATCATTCTTTTTTTTTTTTTTTTTAAATATATATAGAATCAAGTTTGCTTTGGATGTGATGTTTGGATAGCTGCAGAGTGAAGGCTGAGTTTTAACAGGCTGCCTGCTTCACCTACTTCTGGGACAAATCTCCTTTCATCATTTGAAAAAATCTTAAAAATGCTATTCAGGCAGATTAACTGTGCAGCAGTAATTCTTCAGAAGTAACTTGAGGTAAACCACATATTTCTATTTCTGAATATAGGAGAAAATCAGTTCAGGAAATTAGCTCATACATATATTAAAAAATAAATTTAAAAAGTTTTTCTTCACACAATATGTTAGGTCCCTTCCAATACACTGTTTAAATCTTGAAGAGGAGATGTGGTGTATATACATGCTAATACACACAATCCATACTGTTTGTAGCCAGTAGGAACTGAAGCTGTAGCCAGTATTTTTTCCTCTAATAAGAATTTAAAATTATGTTTTTTTCTAGACCCTCAGATGTTTCATATTACATAGTACATCACTGGTTCTGTTAATCAAAACTTTTTTTAAAAAAATCTTTCAGCCATTATAGCAAAACTAAGCTATTTTTAAAATCACCATCAATTTTTCAGAGACAGTGCACAGCATTTTTGTTTTGCTTTTAATATGTCAACGTATAAGCTATTTATTGTTACCTTACATATATACCTCAATTTTTTTTTTCCTCTAAGTACTTGTCCCTGAGCTTTGATAGGGATCCTAACTGCTTCTTGGCCATGTCTTCTAAAAGAGTTACATTTGTTGTAGTAGGTCTTTTTCCATTTAGCAGTTATACCGAGATTCCAAGCCAGTAGCATAAATAACTACTGATTTGCAGTTTAGAAAATATGTCTCCAGATTTCCCCTTCTTAATGTGCATACTGCCTTTCCCAAGAAACAACAGCCTACAGTTAATCGAGATTGTAAACAAGTCCATGCTTACAAAGTACTAACAGCTTACCCCAACCCCCTAAGAAACCCATGGCTGGGAATTTCTTTTCTTTTCAACCTTACCACATATGATGCTTCTGTCCCTCTCCAAACCTACATTATCAGAAAGTCTGAATGCAGTTTGCCCTCTGACTCACTCAGCCCTCAGGAGCCCAGAGGACTGCTTTAGAAACATTCCCGAAATATTTAGGATTAGCTTGGGCTATTTCAAATGGTGATTTCTTATGTCTGTACTTAAGCTTAATACAACTTCAAAATTTTACATAAAACTGAGGTATTCTGCAGAGCCGATTCCTTATGAACTTACAGGACCTATGTCTTCTACATCATTATATTTTACAGAGCTTTCTGTTTTACTCGGATCACTTCTCCCCTCTTTGCCCTGAACAAAACTGTCAGCTCTCAAACCTGTGTCTTGTTGTACCTTTCATGCCCCCTAGCTATCAAGCAATATATGCTGTGTTGACACCCATCTGTCAGTCTACTTTTCAGTATGTACAAGCTGAATCACGATGTAGCAGAACAAACAAAATTTTCATTTAATATAATTATTTGCACCAACAAAGAAGTCTTAAGCTCAGCAGGTATGCTCGCTTTGGCTTCTTATTTTCATGGAACTCTTACGCAGTTAACTTAAACCTCTGCCCTGAAATAAATTTTGTTTGAAATCAGCTTGCAATTCAAAAATAGCTATACTAGCAAGAGGCAGAAATATTCAGCTGAAAGGCAAGCAGGATTGGAGCGAGGCCACGCCAGGCACATCGCCTTTAAGTGTAGTGGAACTGCCTCCAGAAGGGCAGTGTTCATGAACAGGCTGGGATAATTTAAGATCAGAGCTTCTCCCTCTGCTGCCTGCATGCTCCCACCACCTCTCTCATGGCAGGCTAGCACATTTGTTTTAAAATGGTCCTTTGAAACTGTGCAGTGTTTTCGTTGAGGCTGTTGCACTTGAGCTTGCTTTATTTATTTATTTTTAAATAAAACAAGAAACAAAATCAGTGACAGTGCCACACAGATCAGTTCAAAGAGAGACGCTCTCTCACAAAGATGAATTTGTGAAGTTTTACTGAGAAGAAAGTTTCAGGACCCCTGGAAATGACTAGGTGAGCTTGTAACACTGAGTCAGTACTGAATTCAGAGGTGCTTGTTGAGCTGAACATTTTTAAATAAGGATAGTCCTCTCCAAAGAGGGCAAATTCTTGGGTGACATTTTATAGACCCAAGACATAACAAAGGCAAGGCAAGAGGTCACTAGACAGGAGAAGCAGGAATGCTTCCCTCTACTGTGTTTTCAAGTACACACACTCTTCTCCCCTTCCCATACTCTTAAGAGAAATCAGAGCCCTCTCCAACCAGGGAGCTCAGGGCCAGTTTGCCTGCTCACACTTCCTGAGCGCACTGCCTCCCACGAGGATAGGAGCAGCCCTTGGCACTGCTGCCTGCCTGCAAACTCACCTTGCCTCACGAGATGAAGCATCCTTGCCAGCTGGGGCACTAAGCCCAAAAACTAAAGAGGAAGAATTTAGGCACCCTCTTTGGGGCTCCAATCTGCTCTTTATATCTCTACATCCTATATACTTCATACTCATTGAGCTTGCTTGCTTTCGGAAGTGAAATGCTGTTAATCTGTTGTGGTTCTTCTGTCTGTTACTGTTTCACAGAGGAAGTCACACCTGGCTCAAGTGCAAAACCATCTCGGTCTGTGTGGGCACCAGTAGCTAGGATATGAAAGCAAGAGCACAGAAATTGTGCACATGTTTCAAGGTAGGACTTGATTACATTTCACATCATTCTACAAAGCAAGAGTCAGCTCTGAGCTAACAGCATAGCTCAGGGCTTAGGGTGAAAAACGGATACTCCATGCATACGATACGCTAAACGCCTTAAGCGGATATCCTGCTGTTCTCCAGCACAATGTTTCCTCTGATCTTTGCATGCCTTCAGCTTTATCCTCACAGACTGGAAAGCAAATGGCCCCAGTAGCTCTGAGAGCACATTCTGAAAGCCTCACTCTTGCAGCATGGCCAGCTGCTTTATAACAGTTGATGAACAAATGCAGCAAGCATCCACAAGGCATTCAAGCCCTCCTTGCTCCCTCACTGCTTCCCTGTGTGCAAAAGGGTTAAGCTAGGTTAAGACGACTAATGAGTAATGCAGCTGGCAAAAAGTTCTCTTTTCATCTCCCTCGCTGAGAAACTTCCTTTTGTTTCTGTATTCAGTGAATGAACTCATGCAGCAATACCTGTGGGCAAATCCAGGCATGCTGAGGTATATATACAATACTGGCAAGCTGCTGTCTTCATGGATCTCCGCTCTGTGGGTTCATTAGCCAAGGCCTCCTCAAGTCCACACAGCGCCAGGAGGAACATCCATTGCCACATGCCACGCAGAGCTTGCGGGACGTGGAGCGTTTGGGTTTGCCCGAGTTTGTTCACAGGCTTCTTTCAGAATGTAGCTGAAAATGCCAGCTCCTCATTTAAAATACAAGGCATTTTAAATTTGTATTAAATAATGCAAAACCGATTTTTCCCATCTCCTTCCTCCAATTTCTGCCTATTCTTATAACAGATACGGTTAATGTTGATTTATTGTTTCTTTTTGAAGAGCTCTATGCACGCAGGGGAATATAAAGATTGAACTGAACATTTATTTCTATTTATTATATATTTATGCAATTCCAAACATTGAGGTCTGTGATATGGTGGAAGCCACTGGAGACTGTCAGGCTCTATCTTTAAAAAGAAATTGAAGTTGCCACATAATCCACTCTATTTTCTGCAGGCAGTTTATCTGCTTGTAAAGGAGTCAGAAATAAAGGCAAAAGCACACACACGAGTTACATCTGTCTTTGCTACTTTGGTTCTTCTAACAGCTTCTCAGTTCCAAGAGCAGAGTTTTACAAATATTACCTCTTTGCTTCATGAGCTGCCTGTAATGGGACTCATGTATTAACTGCATTGCAATAGAAGCGTCTGTGGAAGGAAACTGGACCATTTCAAACGCTGACATTTGAATGAGGACAGACTGAAGTAAATAGTTCAGACAGTCAAGGTGCAAGAGCTTACCATTCTGCTTGAGAGTTCGGGCAGTTACCTATAAGTTTACATTGCCCTGCAGGACAGACAGACAGATGAGCATTCAAAATCTTTAGCCTGTTTTCTAGCTACTGTTAATTTGCAGGAAGGATGAAATACCAGACATTTCATTAGCTTCTTGTTCAGCACGCGCATCTGAGTGATCTGAATTACAACAAGAACCAACTGCACGAGAATACACACAGTTGTGCAGTTTCAATTAAAAACTGAACTTCATTCTGGCAAATCAATGATTTTATCATATCTACTTCTGCCAGCACTTTACTGAGTCTAGTGAAGTGTAATTTATAATACCTCAATAAAACACTAAATAGCATAAAAAGTAGACTTTCACATCCTAAGTGGTATAAAATGTAGACCTCTTCTAAGCAGCTGATTCTGAATAGCTGCTCCAAGTTCCTGAAAGCTGAAAATACCCAGTTTCAAGTTCCAGTTATTAATGCAAAGTCACTGAAATATCTTTTCAGTATACAACAGATCTCAAAGGAACAAGTATAACATGGAAAGATGTATTTTGCTTTGGTATTTGCTATCTTATATCAAAAATAAAGGATCCAAAAGCGAACAGCATTTCTGAAGCATCTTCTATGGAGTAGGAAGGGGGAAATATCCAGACCATACACTAGAGTGCAGTACAGAGGTGTTTGAGCTAGTATCAGTGCTGCTGATAACTGTGTACATTATGGAACAGAGGCACTGCACAGCAGGACCTCCAACCTCACCAAATGCTATCAACAAGTCAAGCAAATGCTATCAACAGTTGCTGTTTCTGGCTCCAGAGTGGGGAGTGGTGGATTCTACAGCTGTTTGATAAGCAACCCTTTTAAAATGGTTTATATACATCAGTATTTCTACAGATACATCTCTTTTTTTTTTTTCTGCCTTTATAGAGAAGTAAGCAAAGTAAGCAAGGGCTGAGGATGTTTCTGCTGAAAAAATTACTCTGTATGTATTCAAGAGGAAGCTTCTAATACTTGGCCAAAAGGATCACACATTGGACAGTAATAAAAGGACCTAGTCTGAATTCTTCCTTTATTATTCTTTATCTCCCACAAGCTTAGTCATGAAAGGAAGATAATAGACAAAGGGGAATGGAACGAAAACACTGAACTAACCTCAGCACGCCTGCTTGCAGCTTTCCTTTCTGAGGAGCATCATCTTGCACACAAATGGTTTGTAACAGATAGGAGAGGCTGACAGCAACAGCAGTTCTTGAGACTGGACCAATCATCACCAGCCAGAGGAAACTGGCTGATATCAAACCAACAAACTGAAGGATAATCACATG
>JAVCKT010027201.1:0-22441 GCA_032273925.1 Rhynchotus rufescens | reverse complement strand
AATATAACAGCATAAATAAATGAGCAAATGAGCCTAAAACTGGAAAAAAAAAAAAAAAAAAAATCTTAGAGCCAGATAAGAGCCCTTAAAACAAAGCAAAACAGCTTCCACCTAGCAAAGCATCCAGACATCATGGAAATACCTTGGTGCTGCACCCAGTATCTCTAGCGAGAGGGAAGCCAAAGACCCAGTGCAGCCCTGAGCCTGATCTGTCCCACTGAAGAAAGGAGGAGGACCCATGCAGAGAAATTAGGCACTTGTGCAAGTTCCTCTGTAGGAGTAATATCCGACACCACAGTGGGCAAAGGGGTCTAAAGAAGCCGCCAGCTCCAAGCCAAACAGAGCTGATCTCCTTGAATGCTGCTGAACAAAACGTCTTTTGAGGAGCTGAAGGAAGAATTTGTATTGCAGACAAGAGCTTTCCTCGCATGGCTCCTGGGACTACCTACTGTGCCAGCGCTTTCCTAGGCAGGCAAAGGGATCCTAATACAGAGGCCAAAATACCTCCCATAGAAGAAGAAATTATATAAGCATAGAGGGTAATAGGAGCTGGAGAGCAGAAGCTTGCAAAAGAGCAAGAAGCCACTCTCTTGAAGAAAAAAGCAATGCTTCTTATCCTATCCCTAAAAGTGACATAAGTGACATTCATAAAATAAAAAAATAAATAAATAAATAAAAAATAAAAAAAGCCCAAGTGGTTTGGATTTGGTGTCTTTTTATCAGTTGCTAGTTGAGATACAGCTGTAAGAAAGGAACTATTCTGGTTCCGTTCATGGGGGTTCTCCCGTTTCTTTGCATGCCTTTGAACAAAACAAAGTGGTTGGGAAATAAATGAATAGAAGCTAAAGAACTGCACAATATGCCTAGTATAATTAACAGACTTCTGCACTTCCAGTGTCTAAACCACTCAAAGCTGCTTCCTAATCCCAGTCAGGCATGTGCACCGCACACTGAGGATGAATGTCATATGAATGTTTTGGCTACAAGTGCCAACTCTTTTAAGTGAATAAATATATTTGTTTAAAAAGCTATACGAGACATATACATCCCCTTCCAAATTCCCCTTCTCCTCTTCTTCCTCATCCTCCATGCCGGGCTGTAATTAATAGACAAACGTTTCTTTGATGTCCTTCAACTTACGGCTAAGCAAGAGGCCCTACCCGCACCACTAGCACACAGCTCTGTTTCTCTTCAACTAACTATATTCTTCAATACAATTTATACTGAAAGCATAATATGAGCAAACGGACTTTGTATAATGACTCTCAAATTTATGACACAAGGGAAAAAGTTTCTTTATTACTATAAATCCTAATGATTTATTTTAAGCTAATAAAATGAATTTATTTTAGCCCTGAACTAAACTAAACACAAACTAAAACCCAATCATTCACCAGCTTGTGGCATTCTGGCTTTATGAGTTACAATAAAACGCTAAACTCTTGAGTCACATAACCTTTATTTATCTATTTCTTCCCAGGAATATCCTAGACCGTTGAAATTTGGCACAGAATACAGACATACATCAAGCAAAATACGGTTTTGTGGTGATAAAAGGGACGACAAAAAAAAAGTTAAAGAGAGAATAGTATCTAGTAGCTTGTGTCCTAGAAGAACAAACTATAACCTCTTAGTTGGGTGCTTCAGAAAAATAAAGCTAGCTCGAAAAAAAGAACAAAAACCTCTCTCTCTGTAAGCTACATATTTCTTGCCCTTAAAAAGAATGCACAGGACTATCACAGTTTACTGCGATTTCTCAGATGATTTCCAAATGTTTCATTACTACATAGTATGGGATACAATTTCTGATCCAGATGCTTAAAAGAACAAATCTAACAAAGAAACTTAATCTGAGCTAGACTTGGCAAATTTTCCAGCAAAAAAAGTAGGATGATGTTTTGGAAGCTGCTCAAACAAAAGCCAAAATGGAAATATGCCTCTTTCAACCATACCCTAGGCTGCTGTTAAAAATAAAAGGACACTTATATTTTCCACAAGTGTGAACTGCAGCTGAGGTTTATAAAATACAAAATGTAGATGTCAAAACTGCCCAAGAATAGTTCTTTTATCTAAAGGTAAAATAACCATTCTAACATTGCATTAGCAAAAGAAATATAGAAATGAAAGGTTTGTTATATACAAAAAAAAAAAAAGCTTTATGTCAATTAGGATGGACACGCGTTACTTCGGAATTGTAAAGTCTTTAAAAATAAATCACACAGAAGCATAGAAATGGTTGAAAACTGACACAAGTCCCCTAAGCAGTAATAGCACATGCTCCTATAGCAACTTTGGCCTGATAATTTCAGATAATTTCATAGCATTTAACGAACACAAGCTAAACGCACGTCGAAGTTTTCTCCATTTACTTCTTAGGAAAATGTAGTACAAAGGGCTCAAATATGCTCAGAGTCGCCTAAGATTTATTTGAATTCAAAGTCAGGAGGTATTGGGTTATCCGATAGCCTTCTTTCCTTTCCCGAATAAATATAATAATCTGGCTAAATCTTTGTATAGTAATGCTTCTGCCTATAAATACCATTAAAAAACCTTAAAGATTTTAGGGTTTTCATTTCTGGATTTTAATTTCAAACCCTTTGGAGAGAGAAAGAACCAAATTTATCCTTGGCTCCACTGACTTCAGGCCAAGAATTTGGCTATATGTTTGTGTACTGTGAAGAGGAAGAAACTATGAGCTCGCACAATAAAGATAACCAATACCATATCCAAATTACATATGGAAGAATGGTGGTAATTATGTGTCTTTCCACTCTCCCTGCTAATATAACTGCTGTATGGTTGCAATTTAAGAGCTAGAAAAGTGCCCAAACTGGAATTCCTCCAGAGAACTTGCTGGACGTAACTACTACAGAGCACATCCCTGCACGCTGCATACCACAGTCAGCATGGCCCGAGCTATACCATGGAGTTTAATTATGTAAATATATAGCATTATATTTGTTATACAAATCAATTTTATTTTGGTTTGCTAGAAAGGATGAATGGCTTGCAGAACCCAGAGGTATCTCATTTAGGAAACATCTGCAACAAATCTAATGCACTCTTTCATTCTAGTGCAGTCACTTGGCTCCTGAAGTGTGAAAAATGGCTATCACTTAGTAAACTTAGTTTTAAACTACCTTGAAAGCATATTCATTTTAAGATTAGAAATAAAAAATTACAAAAGCTCTTAACTTGATTGGAGATTTACATTTTACAATAGAGCAGAAATGTTCAAGAAGGGAGAGTTCACTGCATGAAATTCATGATGAAAAGTTTAGATGCATCTGGTGAATAAAATGGAAGTTCTAAGGGATTCAGATGCTTTAATGACTTCATTTATATCTCAAATGAGGAAGAATGTAAGATTTTCAAAAAGATTTGAAAAATACATTAATTGGAGATATTTAGACTCCTGTAAATGAATCACTGAGCTTGTAATTCTTCCTGTGCGTGATTGTTATTCTGTTTTGAATTCACACCCATAATGGCCAAGATATTTCCCATACTGACAACAAAGAGTTTTTTTGTTACTGCTGATTGAGGGGTCAGTGGCAGCTGCACTATGGAGCGGACATAATCAGTATAAAATACTAGCTTGGAATAATGGCTGCTCATTAGAATATAAAACAAGCAGAATGTTGAACTTGTAATTCCAGCAGCTGCTACTGTACCTTTCACATAGCACTTGTTAGGCATCAGCTCTACGGCAGCTAACTTTCTGCTTCCCTGCAGCCCATTTTGATGAAAAAACTCTTTGTGGGGTTGTTCCATAAATGAGCTCCCTGAAACAAGCCGGTATGAAAAGCAGGGCACCAAAACAGGCATTATTTTTAGTCCAAACCGTTGCGGATGCGTCACAGCTTGGCGAGTGGGTGTCCTTGCGTGACAGAGGCACAGCCAGGGGCACAGGGGGAAGCAGCTCCAGCGGGAGGACAGAAGCTTTGAAGCCTGGTGTCCCTTCCATGGCAGCGGGTCCTGAAGGAGGGACCTGAGTTTACGGAAAGAAAAGTTTCCATATAGGCTCCAGTTTTGGTTTGTAGCAAAAAAGTAAAATTTCTAGAACCTGACCAAGGCTTTACATATGACACGGCTCAAAACCACTGGCACTTTAGACAGCATTTGTGTAATTTACACTGATGTCACTGAATCCAAACAGAAAATAGAGACCTATCAAAAGCCTTCATGGCAGCCAAGGCTCCGTGTGTTCGGACTCTACCTCCCCTGCGACATCACCTTGTTTCCCCAACCACACCAGCAACGCCTTCTCTTCCTGATAACAGGCTTTGTAATTTGCGAATTTAAAAAATCTTTGGTTCTGCAGCCAAAGCTGTGCTGTGGTTTTATCATCTTTCAAGTCACATTTTTTTCTTTTTTTTTTCTTTGTCAGCAGGCAACGATTTCTCAAGGAGCCTGTGATCATTCTTTTAGCAGCAAAGGTAGAGGTGGCCCACAAGCCTTTACAAGCAGGGCTGTAAATCACCATGGCCACTGGGGAGGAGAGAAAAGAAGAAAGAATGCATTTTTGGCAACAAGACCACAAATATATTGAATACCAAAGACAGGTAAAGCAATCCAGACAGATAACTCCTGGGACATTATTGATTCTGACACCAGCAGAAGGAAACTACCCAGGAGATGGGGCTTATTTTGATGTCATCTATGGCTCTTCCCTCCTGAAGATGTGCATACAGATCCTCTAAAAATATTTGAGTCACTGAAACTGAACTGAGTTCCTATATCCCATGACCTGGGAGTCCCAAGCTCCTTAGGTATGTTATTTTTTGGAAATTCTTCACAAGCCTTGCAGAAGTGCTCAGAAATTAGTATGGTGCAGTATGGTGTACTCTTTCATAGGAAATAAATGTATACATTGGAAATAATAGGGGCCAGGCATAGTCACAATTTTTAAATAAAATGTAAAACTGAATGCATGAGAAACTCAAAGCAGCAGGCAAAGAAAATGGGCATAGAAAAATACCGATGACGGAGCAAAAGGAAAAATACATTGTCAAACCATTGTGGATCCAAGGCCAGTATATACATATGCATCTCTGTGTGATACTATTATTGAAAAATTGAAATGCAGTTATTAAAACTGATCGATATAGGATGCGGAACCCCTATACAAACAGGTGCACACCTCTGCCTACTCCTACCTATACATTCCTAAACACTATTAATCCAAACAAATAATTGATGCCATTCTACTATTTTCCACATTTATTAGTGAGATGCTCTATCATCTTAAACCACAGGCCCAGCTGTTACCAGGATAGTAAAGAGAATTTGTATCTACAGAAAAACTGCATCCTGATTTTTGGAAGTGCAAGATATTTACATTCTTCTTATGTATTCAATAATGACCTATTAAAAGTGAAATGTTTAAAGAATAATATATAACTACTCTGCTGGATTTATTTCAACCAAAATAAAATGGCTGCCCTCAGCTGATACTAACTCCAACCAATAGAGTTAAGACTGTACAAATTTTTATTACTAGTAATTTAAGATGAGCATTATTATTCTCCTGAATCTCAAGGATACCTGTTTATACACAAACACAATAAAATCTTGGCCAGTCACAAATATTTCTCATTTGAAACGGCCACTATGTTATTTAGGTTATTTTGTTAACAAGACTCGCATTAAGAAAATTTAAGCTGATGTAATGATTTTCATGGCATCTTTTTGAAAACAACGCCTGCATCTGAGATCTGACTACTCACAATTTCTAAACCAGATTATAAAGCTAAATCCACGCAAACCCCTAATGGATCAGGATTTTATTTCTAGTGCTGCAAAAACTTCGGTCGTGGCCAAGTCTTATCAGCTACAGTGGCAGACAGATTACAGAAGATGTGCCATGGATAAGTATGAAGCACCACCAGCTTAAACCAATTAGACACTTAGCACAAAGTTGTCAAACTACAGATGAATGCCAAATCCTAATATTTAATTTCTAACACGCTTATGTATTTTAAGGAGAATTACACTGAAAAGAGACGCTGTAAGAAACGCAAAACATAGCTAGGAAAACACAAGGTAGCAAGAACTCTATTTGGAAACACCTAAGAGTTTCGTGGTGTGTGAATAAGGACACTGGACTAATTCAAGAATTATGATTTAAGAAGTTATAGGATATTTTACTAGAAGTCAACAGTTCAAACTTGCCTGCAAGTATTTGTTGGCAAAGACATCTGTTAAAGTATGTGCTTGCTGAGAGTCATTTCTCTGAAAAGAAGAAACTGTGCAAGAGGTAGCTACAAAACAACCCGTAGCTGTCCTAATTATTCCACATAGGCAGAAAAAAAGTGTGCTAAAATGCACGTTTTGTGCTTCGCTTCCCCTGCTTTACTGGCTTCAGTATTGTTAACCTGTAGCTTGTGATGCTCTTCTACAGTGCTCTTAAACCATATGCAAAAATCAAGACAGACAATCACTGTACAATTTAAGGTACGTAATTAGCAATTATTTCATGCACACTTCACAATAATAATCTGTTACGTACTAAGGGAAAGAAACATTAATGAGCTACTTCTGGTGCTGCTCTGTGTACTGTGTTTGCATAATAATGAGATCCAATCTGCTGGAAAACACATAAAGGACAAATTAATAAGGTCGTCATTTTTGTCTAATGATGCTTAATGCAGTTTTAGCAATCTGCTCAAGACAAAAGGTGGTCACTCAGACATAGCCGATTATGCATTCGCGTGGCAGATGAAATCTTTATTAAACAGAATGATGAATCTGATTAACATGCGATAACAAATATACAGTCTGCGAAAGCGACCGTGCCACCTCCTGCAAGCATCCCTCACGTCGACTATTAAGGCTTTACTCAGATTGAGGTCAGACTGGTATTCCCGCAAGGCGCATTAAGATAAAAGTTTGCCAAATGTGGCAACATGATGAACAAAACAATATCCTGTTATATAAATGCTACTGTCTCAGCAGCTGACTGTCTAATCAGTTATAGCAGCAACTGCTTAATAAGTTTAAAAAATTTAATTGTCAGACTTTCATTTACCTTTTAACATATGAAAGGCAATTTATTGCATTAGCTAGGCTGGATCTTAAGGTACCTTGAGTCCTTTACATTTATTTTTTCTGAAAGCCCCAAGGTATAGTCCTTTGTAAAGCTGTTACCGTTTCACGTGGAAGACTGGAAGCAGGAACACACAGTTATTTAGAGTATTTTAAAGAATGTAAATAATTAGAATATTAAATTATACGTCACTGACATCACATAAACCATTCATAAAGCCTGAATAAGTTAATGGAGGTTTCTAGGTCAATGGCAAACACATGATGCAATAGAACTTGTAGAAACTCAGCAGTAAATTTAAAAATCCAATTTTCAAAATAAAAGGATACTTCTAAAAAAAGTGTAGGTTTAAAAAAAAAAAAGCCCCAGAAGATTAACAAAATATAATTCATTAACGACAGCTTAAATTTAAGTCATGGAAATATAGAAGGGTCTCCTTAAATGATTACCAAAGTCTTTAGTTTAGAAATAAATCACAGATACTAACTGCAGTGACTCTATTTAAGCTTGTATTGCTACAGCAATATGATCTTTATTAAATGAACAATTTCTTGCCTTCCAGAACCAACTGTTCTCGATTTATAGAGAGCACATGACACGAAGTAATTTCAGATGACATCTGATACCTCATGACAACCTACACCATTTAACACAGTGCAGGCTGCAGTGTAAACTACAATGTTGATTTTTATCTCCACAAATATATTGCTCAACAACAGCGGGATCTTGTATTCAAGAATATACAAGTGGGAGCTAAACCAGACTTAATCACAGGCTCTTCACACTAAGGCACGTGCGTTTGCTCTGGCATGTGATAGCGTGTAATAAATCACCATTTGCACCTCCTTCGACTCATTCCGCAAGTCTTCCTTTACACTCACATACTCCCAGTGGCAAAAATAAAAGCTGTTCAATTTAAAGCGAGGAAATGACCCAATTAAAGCTACCTTTACCTCTGCCATCGTTTATCCCCACCCCGTGTTAACTTTCTAAATGAATAACGTTATTTCCACAAAAAAACAAGGAGAGCTCCCTCCGCACCGTGACCACATTACGCTGGTGACGAGGCACAGAGTGTGACCAGACCCGAGGCAGAGGTGCCCACTGGACAATTTTTGCACAGGTCTTTTGAAGATGTGGGGATTTCTTTTTCCCCTGAGTCTCTCTCTGAAACAAAGAGACACATTAAGGGATTAGGTGTCTCTATCGAATGCCAGTAGCTTTCAGAAGGACTCTCAAAAGCCAGATGTGGCCTTTTTTTGCTTTTTTAGGATATGTTGCTCTTTCATAGGCTAGAAGTTCCCTGAGATTTCTTTCTAGTGTATGGAAATACAGTAGAAGGGCAAGAAAAAGAAAAAAAAGGAAAGAAACAGATGTTTTCAACCCCTCTGTAACAATTAACAGGGTGTTTTTAGCTAAAAAGAAACAGGAGAGGTTAAAACCTGCAAGTGGCCTGAGAATATAACCCTTGTTTATTTTACCCGGTAATAAAAACACAACAGAGGCAAAGCCAAGCCCAGCTGATCACACATTTATCTGATGCACCTGGGAAGAAGGAGTCCGTCCCTGCTCCGCTTGCCCGCCTCGGCACGGTGCAACGAAACTGCTGACAGGGCTCGGGCTGTGCAGCCACTCATGGAAAGCAAGAAACCCAGAGCTCAACATCCTTCTTTTAAATGGAAGGCAAAAGACTGGTAAAACAAGGTATGTTTAAACAAGGAATCGTTTTATTATACCTCATAAGAGCCCATTATTCCCTGTTTGCTCTGTATAAATTCTCCCAAGGTAGGATTTTGTATTGCTGAGCATTTCTCACATAAAATGACTCCCAAAATATTAGGAAATGTTAGGAATACAGTCTGAAATATCAACATCTGTGGAAAACAACGCTTATAAACTTACTTTCATCACCACGTACTGTCATACAGCACATTTCAGAAAGCTTATTCAGGGGATAGCAAGACACATAGTCTACAACCTAAGAATCATGTTCAGTTTTTGGAAAGCTAATATAAATATAATACAGTACATACAATACCTGTAATTGAACTTATTTCTGTAACTCCTTTAGACCTTTCCTATGTTCTTCCATCATAGTTTGATTAATATTTTTGTTACTGCTATGAATAAGCTAAAACTGTTTTTCTGAAGATTCAACTCTGACTATACCACATATGCAATTAAGTTTTATTTTCATGTTCCCTTTGGAACATGATGGAAGACAATGATAATGGAAGTCTATTTTCCTATCTCCTTTCATAAAACTGAATAATAAAAACACTGCATCAAACTAGTTACAGACAATGATGCTGTCCTCAGTTCTTACCTAATATACTGAAAATCATTTCAAGCCTCTGTGATAGAAATTCATATGCAATACCTCTAACTAAAACAATATTTTCATTCTATCCCTTAAAGAAATGCTATTTTCATATTTTCCATAAAAACAATTCAGTAATAATTTTAGTATATGAAACAGAACACTTGGACTTACCCGTGACTGTGCTTTATTATTGAAAAGAGTAACTTCAGCTCCTATTAAAGGACATGGAGAAACAGACTGGATGACACAGTTCCTGCACTGTAAGTAACTTGTCAGAGAATATTCATTCTCATTCCAAATGGCATTTAAAGATAAACTGGCATTCAAGCCTTGCAAAAAGAAAGGAAGAAAATAAAATGTTTTACATAGGTATCAAGAGATACATCAAAACAGGTAAAATTTCACAAGCTATACATTTGAAAATGCAAAGTTCTTATTTTGCCAGGAAATAATGGGATAAAGAATGCTTACCAATCTCTGCAAGTTCTGTAACATTTAATATTGATGGTATCAGTCCTACACCAGACCTGCCTCTAACAAAAGTATCTACTTTACTTATAGTGCTTGTCCTCTAAACACTGCTAACAGATTCCCCAGCTTGGCACTAGGAATAATGTCTTATCAAACACTGTGCTTATACAAACCCTTACTTTTAACCCCGAGTTTGGGTGTGGACCTCCAGTTCATGGGTTTTCATCTTTTTTTTATAAGAAATGAAAAAAAAACAACCAAAGAAAAACTGTCTTTTCATAATCTGTATCTTTGTGGAGTTTTGCCTACTTCCAGTCAAAAAAAAAAAAAAGTATGAAATTCATCTCCTCTAAGGGGGGTAATTTCACACACAGATCATGAGGTGCAAATGTTCCCAAAAATCAGAGGCACCTGCAAGAAATAAACAATGTTTTCTGATCCATTTGAAGCTAAAGAACTTGACATCTGTTAGGTGGCGTTTATCTGTAATCAGCAAGATTTACCTTCAGATTTCACTGGCACCTGATAAACCTTCAAAGTTTCTTTAAGATGACTAAGACTTGCAGCATCTGTGATGATCAACATCGTATCATCATCCGCTGAAAGGGCATCGAGTTCACACTTGCAATTGCTAAAGGAGCGTGTGCTTCTTACGTTAGTATTTCTGAAGAATTTCCAGATTATTTTCAGTTCCATACTACTGCAGAAAGCTTTCCTCAAAACTCCTATAATTTAAAAAGAGGAGTGTAAGGCTTCATATATACACAGTTTTGAATACAGTACTGTTGGAGCTTACTGCAAATTTTCCACATTCACAAGATGGCAATTTAGGCCCTGATCCAATACCCACTAGAGTCAGTGAAAAGACTCCCAGTGATTTAAATGGACCTTGGAAGAGAGCCTTGTTCGACATTTTTAACATATCCAAAATCCACTTTTCAACAGATAATTTTCCCCTTGTTACACCACCTAAGTTGATCAGTGAGTGAATCTACTTTTAACAAAGTCATTTACGTTTCTTTAAATTGTTATGGATTTTTAAATTTTCATCAACTAACTGACATGAGATTCCGTGCAAACAATGTAAAATTTCTTGCTGATAACAGACACTTTGGAGCCTGCTAATAGTGAAGTTCAGTGACTCAGAGTTGTTTGATTCAATGCATAGTGATCTCAATTCACCAATCTACACCAATTAGCAAGGACAAGAGGATAAATGCATGAAGGAAAGCCTAAAGACTCCCTTGCTTTATCCATAAGGTAACATGAATTTTGAGAGCTGATATGAAGACCATCAGGCCAGATGATCTCCAGAGGTCCCCTCCAACTTCAACCGTTCTGTGTGCAACTTAATGGCTCCGGAAGCAATAGGGATCCTCAGGCACCTCATTGCTGAGCAGGTTCCTGTGAAAGAGGCGGCTTCTTCGTTCTCCATCCTTCTGATGTGGATAACGTCTGGAAGGGCTTTAAGTCCTGGTGCCTAGTCCAGCTACACCATACAAGGGAGTCACAAGCAGTTAAAAAAGCAGTTCCTGCCTCCTAACCTTGGCTTTCCTCACCTTTGGTGCTGAAGGGAGCTACCTGGAAGGCTATTTCTTTTTACCAGTACCTCTACTTTGATTCCAGCTCCATCCTTGTTTCCTCACTTAAAGAGCTTTTGCAGGGGAGGGACTTTTAAATATCTACATCTATGTTATCATTACCAGACAGTCTAGCAGTCTCAAGACACAGAGCCTTCTAAAAAAGTGGCAGTTTTTATTATCATTATCAGCCTGTAGACTTTCCCAAACTGAGTTGCCTCACAAAAATGAGAGTCCTTTTTAGAGAAGATTTTATCAGTTTCATGTAATGCACCAACTGAAGGCTAAAAAAGGCCATCTAAATTAACACAAGATGGCTTACATACTGAAGAATAACATGACAAGGATTTTCAGAAATGCATATAAAGCCTTTGACATTTTCATTAATGCATGTATTAGCTTCATGGAGTTATTCTGCCAAGATATTACCGGGCTTCTCGGAGCCCCTGGTGGCAATTCCTCAGAGGGAGCATCCCCGCTCCCAGGGCCGGGCCGCGGCGCTACCACCACCCGCTCCTCTCCTTCAGCCTGGGCGATGCCACAACCGGTTGCCTTCAGCTGACACTCAAATGCCATTCGGATCCCCGCTATACGTCCAGATAGGTCAGTATGTCAAGATGAGTGAATCGAGCAACAGCAATAAGAAATGGCAGGAAGATGATGGGAACGCAGAGGTATTTTCACTGAGATCCCAAGTAGAAAAGGCTGCTCTGTAGTGACAACTTGCCCCCTAAAAAGATTTGCTGCAAGTCTCAAGGGTATTTCTAACAACTCGTTTGTTTTGTTACTATATCCAACAGACAAATTAATTCATTATTCTAAAAACATGCCTGCAGTATGCAAAGCTGTGGAAGTAAAAAGATGCATAACAAGTTTCTATTATTTTGTATATGAACCAGTAACGATCAGTTATAAAGATCTTACCCTCTGCTTTTGGTAGTATTTCAGCTCCACAGAGAATGCAATAAAGTCCTTTCTTGCAAGGCTGGCGACGGGTTCCCTTCCAACAACCCAATGTGCAAGTTAATAAAAATACTGTTTTGCGTATTTTAGCTATCAACTCTACTAATTAAAACATTTAAATATAAACACACTGAGAAATAGAAAAAAACTGCCTCAGAGAAATATACTATTTGCAATACTGGAAGAAATACTTTGAATTGATGTTTATCATTTATATTAGCGATTACAATGTGCATCACACTAAAAAGGCATTTAACCAACTTTCATAGAAATATTTTGATATAAAATATGAGATGTTTTATAGAGTCAATAAGGCTTCGGGCTATAGTAGATGCATGTTGAAATTCTGCAAAGGAACTAGGAAATCAAGGGTCCAAGCCTTATGCAATCATGGGTCTTTGGCTTTGGAAATTTTGCTCCAAAAATTACAAGCCAACCAGACATTGGAAGCTCCACATATATTGAAAAAAAGAATCATGATTCCATATCTATAATTGGTTATAAACTGGATTCTGTAGCCTGTTGAATATTCTCAGCTTCTGTCTGCATTAACAGGACTTGAAGGCAGTCAGTCTCTTTGTTTCAGCTGAGAAATGAGAGTATTTGCTGAGCGTGTAAACTGCACGGTATCTACAGCAAGCCACAAAGAACCATGAACCCACTGCACTTTTTCATCATTGGAAAAATTATATAAGGTCCTGTCTCTTGCACCATAACAAAAAAGCATTAGCAGTTTAAAGAACTTTATTCTATCTAGGTGGTACCTTTCTCTCACAGGTGCTGCCACTTTCCCTAACAGGAGCTTTGCTTCGTCTGCACTTTCGCTGAACTTTCAGACCTTCAACAAATTCAAGATTTGATGATTATTTTAGAGATCACGCACAGTTATAATATCATAGTATGACAGCAATTTTCAATAATTTAGTTTCTACAGATTTAGGAACTGCAAGTGAATAATTCAACTACCTATTTTGATCTAAACACGAAAAAAATGATTTGTTACAGAAAAACATTTCTTTTAGGAAAAGCAATCTTTCAGAGAGCTGTGGGAATGGAGCTGGGGAACTCGTGGGAGCAGCTCTGCTCCCACGGTGGCCGTGGAGGAGGGACGGCTCAAGTCCTGTGGCCCGTTACACACACACCCTGCCTGGCCTAGCAAGTCTCGGCACTCAATCATTTACTTAAATCTAAATTAAGGCTGTTTATTTTTCAGTGTGTTATATGTTTAAGTTGCTTTGAGGATTAGAGGAGGTTTCTGCCAGAAGCACAGGCTAGTGCAAACCCATCAGCACCTGAGGAAGATGATTTTGTGAAAGCTACACCAAGGAACAGAATACACATGCGGCACCAATAAGACAAGTTTAACTAAGTGTCTTTGGATCCTGGGGACTGCAAGATAACGGTTTGTTAAAGAAATTCAACAGAATCCTTACCATTCTTGCAAACAGTGTATCTGATTTTATACAGCTCTATCTATTGTGCAAAGAAAGGGTAGAGTTTAAATTAAATTGATACGAACACATTCACTGCTGCATGGAAGTGGACATCAGAGAATTTACATGGAAAACAACCAGTTTACAATGTCATCTCAGCTCTCATTCAAAATATATAAATACCTATAAGCCAGACTTAGACTGTAAAAATCCAGCATCTTAATAATAATATATGATGGAAATAAGCAGCCTTTCTTCAAAATCAGGCATAGCATGTTTTATTACAGCAAAATCTTGGCTTAGGCTTTGATTGCAATAAATCCAAAAATTGTTTAAAATACTTCCAGAAAAAAGTACACCAAGGCAAGTTTAAAGTCCATTATGTATAAACTTACTAACAAAAGAAAATAAGACCCTCTCAAAAGAAAACATTAAAGGAACTTCAACTTTTATACAAAACAAAGAAAACGCGATAATTATCAAATTTTGAAGTGCCCCAATAGCACTACACAACTTCTGATGGGCAAAATTTTAACAGAAGGGATTTGAGGGAAACAAAGTCCTGAAGAGCACAGCTGGCCTACTTCAGGCCTAATCTATTACATTACTTGATCTGCAAAGATGCTATTCTGCATAATTAACACACACACACACACACACACATACAAAAGCCCTAACAAATGTAGATAACTAATTTGATTAAATGCTTGTTCTGCTTTCTGAGAAAAATCTAATTGTTTGATTTCCTTTAATAGCAAACTCATTCAATCTGCAGCAGACCAACCTTCTCCTCATCCTATAATTATATGGGAAATGCTATATCAGTTTCCAATCAGAATTTCCACGCATCATATTAGACCTTTGGCAGCACATTTATGCTCAATAATCTTTATTACATCTACAGAAAACTGCATGGTAGCTTGCACAGTGAAAAGACAGATACAGAAAAATCGAGCCTGATTGCATATATGAAATGAGAAATAGAAATTCCTGACTGCTCAACAGTGAGGATACATCAGAAAGTTTTTTCCCCTATACGTCCCATCATATCTGACACTACGTGCTAGTATTGGTCAATAAGAAAGATGACACACCTTTATTTCGTGATCTGGAAAGACTCATTTTCCTTTTTTTGTTGTCCACTTCTTGAGATTCTATCTGCTCTGCTTCTACTCCACTAGTCATGTCTACAACATTATTAACTGCACTATTCTTAGTCTCATCATTTTGCTTTATTCCATGTAAACTGGCATTTGTGTCACCATCATTAATTGTTTCTTTAATAATACTTAATGGTTTTGAGATGTTGGTTTCAAAAAAATCTTCAGCAACTGTGCATTTTTCTTGTTCTATCCAATTCTCAGCTTTATTCCCAGCTGGAACTAGCAGATTGGTTTTCTGTTCCTCTGGTTCTACGTCATCATAGAGTTCTGGTGTATAGTAGATACTCTCGTCCTCATCCTCATCCTCCTCTTCTGCAGATACATTTAATTTAGCAAGTTCAGATTTGTCCCCTTTTGAAAGACGTTCACCACACGGCTCAGCACAAAGTTGTGGCTCCCCAAGGTCCCCTTCTTCAGCAACTGCAGCCTCAGTATCTTCAAGCAAAAACCCCCTTGTTTCCAAACATGATGCTGGCACACTTGGTTTATGTTCTGTAATGAATGATGACTGGCATTGATTTACACTATCAATAAGTTCACTAGCCCTGTTTGCATTCTTCCTGTGCTTGCCTTTAGCTACGGACGTGGAGCTCTCAGCTGCAGACAAAGGTGTTGAAGTCAATGGTTTAATGCAGCACTGCTCTTTCATAAAATCAGAATTAGTCCGAGTGTGCTTTTCTTCTCTCTCTGTTTCAGTGGCAAGCGTTTTGGGTGTGGAGTCCATATGTTTTTCTCTTTGTGCTGCACAGCGAGAATGACCCTCTACATCAACTTTCTGGCCACCTGTGAAAAATCACAAAACATTAATTAATTGTATATGCTTTCCCCCTGCTGATTTACAACATGTTTAGCACATCAAAACTAACACTGTTTTATTAGGTTTACAGTTATTTTATAATACTCATTAAGATCCAATACAAACAAAAGCCCAGATGTTACAACTATCTTTGCGCATGAATTATCTTAATGAAATCAATAGATTAACTGGCACATGTAATGTTAAAGCATATACATATGAATAGATGAAAAAAGCAGTATTTTTCATTTACATCTTATTTCATTTACATCTTTGCTATCTGAAAACGAAAAAGTTCTCCTAAAATTTAGGAATAGATGTATAATTACTTTACTAAGTAAAGCTACTAGAGGAAGAGATTATTTAAAAGATGTTTCCTTAGCAAACTCTACGTATCAGATATAGCTAGAACCAAAGCATTTGCTGAGACTTTTACATTATTTAGATAAAATATAAACAATCATCTATTGTATGAGTTCAGCTTTTTTGTTGTGATAATCACAACACTCATTTGTTCACGATTATCATTTTGCAGTATAGTACTTTATAAATTAAAATGATTATTTTATCCTCCAAATATGCATTTTCATATTTAAGATTGTTAATAATGTTTTTTTTTTCACATGAAAGGAACATACTTTGTTTTATTGTTGCCATGTAAGTACTTGGCTGACTCGATGTTGCAGGACTAGTTGAAGTGACGGCAGTAAAAATACTAATTTCTGGGACCAAATTTTGCTCCTCGTCTTCAGTAGGGACATCTGATGATAGATGAATAGAAGCCTCCAGTGAAGAAGGTGGTGACAGGTCTTTTGAACTGGAAGGTATGTCCAGAAATTCACTGTTGTCCTGTGATGATCCATCAACGCCCTTCTGATTTTTTCTAGCAAACGTATCCAAGGATTCAAGTGCACTATCAAAACTTTCATGGTGCTTGATTTGTTGACGAATCCACTTAGATAATCCTAAGGAAAAGGAGGAGTGTTAACACAAAACTACATCATCTATACGACATATTTCATTCTAGTAAACAGTATCCTAAAATTGCAGCACCTCTGCATCTATTTATTACATACAAACTCAAAGAGATTTCAAGCAGCAAAAAAAAAAGCAAAATAATGCTTTTATATCTTTTTTTTTTTCCTGGGCTAGGAGCATGATTTAATGAATGGTACTAATAATTTTTTTTTTGTTAAAAGAGAAAAAAATATTGCCATCTCTACCATTTTTGCTGTTCTGAAGTTTAAACTGCTATGTTGCCAAACATCATTACACTCCTTTTACAGCCAAGTGTTTTGCTTGTTATCATGAACTATTAAAAATTAACTGACACAGACAGTGGCAGTTTATTTTCACAAAAAAAAATTACCTTTATTAATATGTATAATTTCCATTTTCTTAGATAATTTACATATGTTCTTAGTGAAACCAGACATGTCAGAAAGCAGCTTGGCTTATAGTACAGCAGCTGAGCTCCACCTGCTGACTACAAGCAACATTATCTGTTTTATATCTTCTCAAAACACGTCAGGAACAGAGACACATAAAGCATTCCCCAACGATTTTTAAACAATATTGTGCATGTCCGTTTTTATTTTAGCTGCATATATATTATCTATCTTTTTTTTCCTGTGTGTGTAATATTTTTGTAGTCTGTGTCAATGTTAGAAACTTCCCCAGAAACGTTTTTACATCTTACCAGTTATGTATTTATTAGGGTTAATCCGAAAGCGGTCATCAACTAAAATAAGAGCACCCCAATCATTCCTGTGTCTTATACACCTGTAAAACAACAAGAAAAAAGAGCAGATATAAAATCAGTGTGCATATAAACCCAAAACTGTGAGAATTAGACAAGAATCAGACATTTAGAAATTGCTGAAATACAGAAGAAGTGTTTGTTTGTTACAGATGCAAAATTTCACTAAGTGAGTGTAGCACAGAGGTTTAATTTTCTTACAGTTCCCAAATTGACTATGATAAAAGCAGATATATTATGTAAATATATAATATATATTAAAAATATAATATATATAAAATATAAATGTATATTTTTTAATTAAGGTCAGTTTATCTCACCTTCCCAGGGCTTGGTTGAGAGCTCTATAAGCTTGAATTTCATACCAATGACTCCCTGCTAAAAGGCCTCTCTTATTTTTGTGCTGGTCATTGTACTTCCTCTTTAATTCAACCTGAAAAAAAGAAATTACAAAATACTGTTTCAAACAATAACTTGACACATGGAACATAATGAGTGGGGCAAAAAGCAAACAATTAAATACATGTGAAAATATAACAAGGGAACTTCTTAGATAAAATAACACATTATAAAACATCACTCCAAGTGCTTCCAAGTTTTCTTCCAAGTGCTGTCCAGATCATGAGTAGAAATGATGATTCCAACTGAATCATTATTTGCTTTATACTGTACTATGGCTTATCAATTCAACATAATGGTTTTAAGACTAAACTAAGTGCTAGCCTCCTGACTTGAATGAAGAGCAGAGCACTGACTAAATGTTGGGACAAGCCCGTATCAGGAAAGATGAAAAAGCCACACTTCTCCAAGTGTCCTGCCATGAAGAAGTTTGGAACTTCCTTCCAAACCCCTTTCTGTCCACCAAGAAAATGAGCAACAATTTCTACTGTGGGTCACACACATCTGCTCCAAACTGATCCCCTCAACTGCAAGGTTTGAGTTTATAAGTTGCCAAAAAATGGGTCAAAAGGGAAATAAGGTATGAAAAGCACTCTAGCTTCTTAGACTGAGTTGGGAATTCCTCTTCTTTTGTGCTGTGTGAAAATACTATAATCTGCAGAAGAGAGGAGCTTCATAACCTATTATTCTGCAGCTGACATAACAGAACTCTCCTGCATACGGGTTGCAAGCAGCCGCGTTTCAAACATTAACCGGGAGGCGAGCGGCTGCCTCGTTGCACAGCGCGGCAGTCACGAGCAGCAGCGCGTGTCCTGACCCCGACCAAGGGCCTGCGACGGGCTCAGCAGGGTGAACAGTCATACCTGGGAGAAACACTCACGTTACTCACAGTTAACAGGAGGCAGATACGCTGGGGTTTAATATATAGACTCGCTCTTTCCACACGTGGCAGAAGTGCAGAAAAAGAACCCGTGGAGCTGCACCACAATCTGAGCTGGACACAAAAGTAGAGTGGCCAAAGAAATGTTTTAAGCTGCAACAGTCTCTCCACATTTACGGTGTATTTTGCAGCCTGTGAGCAAAACTGCATTATTCTGCTTCCTTATCGCCAGCTTTTGAGACAACAGGCAGTATTTTGGGGCTGAGCACACGCCAGGGGAAAGCACACACTAAGAAACACAGGTGTAACAAACTAAATTCAAAGCATATAAAAAAAATAAGAAAAAATCAACTTGTGGCCTGCTGAAGCAATAGTCTATCCTGCTGCCATGCAAAAAAGGTGGTCAGGTTTGCAACTTGTGGGCTAGAGGAGGAGGAAAGTCTGCTCTTCTCTTAAAAAAAGCTGTCTTTGGCCACTCCAAAGACAAACCCGGTGCCAACCGCCAAAGAAACCCTGCCAAAGAAATCCTTCCTAGTCAAACTGCTAACTCCCCATTAGAAATGCCTGATCTGAATGTGAGCATGAGCTTCTTATCTGGACATTATACACAGTTCTAAAATGTAGCATCAGAACTGATTATAATCGGGGATGGGGAGTTGAATTATTTTGAAAATAAGCAAACGGGAAGCTACAGCAGAAAGGGTCTTTCCATTGCTCTTTTGTAGAGTATTAACCTTTCTAAACTGACAACCGAAAGGACACGCTTCAGGAGAGAAAACAGCAGACTTCTAACCTCTTCTGACAGGTAACTTTCAAGTTGAATTCGGATAAGAAATTTTATTTTATGTACTTATGCCCTTTAAATAGCCTGTCAAATTTACAAATTCAATCTTTACAGCCAGAAAGTAAATTCAGTTTGATTTCACAGATTTAATATTTGTTCCAGTCACTCAGAATTTATTGATTGGCACATGAGGCTTTCTCTGCAATTTTCAAAACAGAAGCTGCTGTCTTCTGAACAGCTCAGGAACATCAAAGCCATTTTTTAAAAAGGAATTTGCACATATCTCTGCATTTCCACAAATACAAATACAAATCAAAGTAACTAAAGGGTACTACCCTGTATTTAAAATGACACAATACATTCCTGTAAATATTTTGCATTGATCTTCTAGCCCTGGTCACTTCTCTAACAATTTCCTCTGGAGAAGAAATTCAGTTATGGGCAAGTTTTTGGCCAATTGTAACAAACGCATCTTTCCAATAATTTCTTATCCCTACCTCCAACAGACTGTTGAAGGAATGTATAACTATCCACATGCCTTACACTGATAAAACCACGACATTTATAATTACGTGCACAACAACACTGAAGTAAAAGTGTCAGATCACCTATGCCGAGCTGCAATACCCCATAAAGACAACACACAACTTCCACAGTCCTCTGATACACCAGAGCATTATGGAAATTATACTGCTTGTGCAGCATGCTAACAAATAATTTCCCATTTTTAAAATTAGGAAAAAATTGTATTCTCCTGCATTAAATGTGCAGTGCAGCTTTTCTAGTTTAATTTAAAAATGGGATAACAGAAAGCAAACATTATGTTTTCTCACTCTAACCATCATATCTCAGCATGAGATGACAACTTACATTGCTGAGAGTTCAGCTTTCATTATAAGTCTACTAAAGGTAAAAGGCCAGGGCATGTCATTTTAATGCAATCAGAATCTATTTCATTGTATAACTCTTCCATTATCAAGCATCAAATCAACGCCCAATTCAAAATGACATGTTGCATATGTGAAAAAGCCAGTCGCTCCTGCTAGCAAATATCCTAAATGTGCAGTAAACCACGGGCTAGAAGGGATTAGTTAAAATGTCAAAAGACAGCCTTTTACTTTTACCTGTTCATCCTTAAAAATATACTCTTAGCTATGAGGCATGCTTTACAGACAAAGAGCTCGAGCAGGCAGCAGCACAAGGCCTGTGGCAAGCTCTGCCATCTTGTAGCTGTCACACAGATTAGTCTTTGATCTATCTGGGAGGTCATGGTCACGTTCACATTAACTGAAGTCTAACAACATTATACCTGCTAACCGCTCGTTCTTTTAATGCTTAATTAGTTCGACATCTTCCACTATGGAATATTAACTGAGAAATACCAGCCAAAAAAAATAAATGCCATGAAGGTTTTTTTTTTTTTTTTTTGGAAAAACAGGTTGAGGAGGTTTGTGCTACAATTCAAATGTATTTTGTTTTCTCAATTATAGTTATTAAAAGAAGTTGTTGTTCGAGAAGCAGTTATTAAATCGGATTTTTGAAGTGTTGCTAAATCCCAAGAAATATAGGTTAGCTGTGCTGAGCACTTCATTTGAAGAAACATGAGTTTACTCAGCATTCAAGAGATGCACAAAATAAGTATAAGCAGTCTATGGTAATCAGGGTATAAAACTATCATTTCATGAGCGAGTTTCTCACACGGAGCTCAAAAGAAACTAGTAGAGATTTTCTTTTTACACCCCAAGATAATCTGCAAAGTTAAATACAGAAGTATGCAACATCCCTTTCTAGCAACACGCCAGGCTGAACCGCATGGATTTAAATTCAGCAAAACCAGGGTTGTACCTAACAACAGGTAAGAAACGTGTAAAAATGGCAATCTATCATGTCCTACTAGCTTTTACAAAAAATGTTTTTTTAAAAAAAATCAATGCTTGAGCAATAGAATTACAGCAACATTTTACCATTTAAATTGAATTCCTTCAGCTCTAGGATACAGAGCTTCTCCTTGTTCGGCAGCTGTAATTACAACTAACATGATAAGCAAATTTGAGTATATGATCTGCAGCGTCACATGTCTGAGGTCTGTTTACTTGTGAAAAGCTTTTACGGAGAAAGTTTTAAGTGACAAAGAGTAAAGGCCAACTTGCTAAACTACTTAGTGGAACAATATTACAGACTTTGCTTCGGTAAAAATGAGCAGAAGGTCCCAGTGGACACTCGTTCAGAACCATTTCATCTCCAACCAAACCTTAATCCTAAAGACTTTATGACAAAACCAAACTGGAGAAGGTACACGAGGTATTTACCTTTCAGAATCAGAATATGGTAAATTGATTTTATCAGTGCTGGTATCACCGTATCAAATCCAAAGGCTAAACGGGTGAACTACAGCACAATATTTTGCATTTTGTGCAATTTAAATCAGTATAATGACTCAATTGGGTTTAGTTCATCTGGCAAAGAATCAAGACTTTCAGAGGGAGCTATGTGATTAATCGATTATAGAACCATACTTGGCTTTTCAAAAACAGACAAATAAACACAAACCACCAATCTGTTGCTACCAAGCCAGCCTTGCTCCATGACAAGACATCACTCCACAAACCACTTGAATTGTCCCCTGTTTCCCCAGGTCGATTAAAACGAGCCCCAGTTTGCAACCTGGGGACTGCAAGGCAGAGGACCCAGAAGTCTGATCCGGGAGCTGGTCCCCCCCTCGGCACCACGGTGAGCACTTAGAGGGAGCGCTCAATTAACCCGCCGTTTTCTTTACATCAGCACTTAGCCGTGTTGTGACAGCCCAAGGTAAAGAAAGAACAAACCGATGCTGCTGATAGGA
>JAVCKT010027200.1:20751-31333 GCA_032273925.1 Rhynchotus rufescens | reverse complement strand
GGGGGAGAAGCTGTGAGGAAAGGGGCGGGGGAGCGGCGTAACCGCCGGCCGGGAGGGGAGATGGCGGAGCGGGGGCGACCGTCCCATAGGGAACACCCGTGTCCATGTCCCCCGCCTCGAGCGGAGCCCCAGCCTTGCGGCCCCCGCTAGCTCTGTCTGTCGGCTCCCTGTGACATCTAACCGCGGTTTCAAGCTACGAAAAGGAATCGTGAATTTACTCCTATCACAACCATCCTATGCTGGAATATCCCTATCATGTTTTTTTTATCTTCTGTTACTCTGTGCTAATGGCAGGTGACTTTATACTAACATGTGGAAATTTGAAATCAGTCTTTCAAAGCAAAGTTCTTTCTTCCAGAGAAGGCCTCAAGTTGCACCAGTGGAAGTTCAGCTTAGATATTAGGAAAAATTTCTACAGAGGAAGAGTAGTCAAGTATTGAAGCAGGCTGTGCAGGGACGTGGTGGAGTCACTGTCCCTGGCAGTGTTAAGAACCACATAGACCAGGCACCTGGGGGACATGGATTAGAGGATGGTGATGATGGGCTTATAGCTTGGACCTGAGCATCTTGAAGGTCTTTCCCAACCATAATGGTTCTAACAAACTTGAATAAACATCCTGAAGGATTGTACCATCATCTTACTAATTAGAAAATCTGTATATTCCGTGGATATCACTGGAATAGATACAGCTATATGCAGAGTAAAGGTGGCAGTAACTTCAATAATTTATTAGAAGGTCTGTTTATAGGCAGAAGGGCCAAACCAAATTGTAATGCTGATAAATCTGATTAACATGCAAATACTGTTTAGAACATTCTAGATTAGAATCAGAACAATAGGGTATTTATCTATCTTGAATAGAAAACCTGCCTAGAGAGTCCCTGTCTTACTTTGTAATCCTAACAATTACAGGCTAACATGATGAGCGGTGTATGAATATTTGTCATCTCCATCATTCAGGAAGCATTTGCCATTATACTTGTGGCATGAATATTTATCAGTAAATGGGACTATTAAAGTTATTGAGTCAGAAATAAATTAAACAAAATTATAGAGTGAGTCAATGCAGAGCCAGAAATAGCATTCAGAACTCCTGACTTTCAGCCCTGTGTTTCAACCACTAGACATGTTGTTCCTTAAGGCAGTTGAATGATGTAATTAACATTTGTAAAGTAATTTGAATCCTGGGATGGAAAATGCTATTACAATAGCAAGGTTGGAGGGACAGAAGACCACAGAAACAATAGCTGTAAACTCCTTTTGCTTTTCCCAGCTAGGTCATGCCTGTGGAAACAGCCCATTCCAGATGAGTCTCATGTATTACAGGGGAATCCAAGTATTCCCTACTGGCAGCACTCTGTTCCGGTTATTTTGACGCCACACACTGGGTTATGCTCAGGAATGTTCAGATTACCAGCAATCCTTGAAGAGAGGAGGATCCAGCTTCCTGCTCTCTAGCACCTGCTCCAAAGCCTGGGCTTTGCCTGTACTCACAGTTGTGCCAGCCAGGTCAACAACTGCAGCTGAGCGTTGGCTGTTGCAAGCAAGACTCACGGTGGTTTAAAATACATTTGTAGCTTTGCAGGTAGTAAACTAACCACTTAAACCATCAAAGTGGTGGTTTTCATCCTCAGGCCAGCGTTGGCCTCAAGAGATGCTGTGGGAGGGAACACAACTCGCTTTTTCTGTTTGGTCTAGTAGGCAAGGATAACGATCCAACACTTGCATTGTTTTTAGCAAGAGCTGGAAGAGACCACCAGACATGGAACAGCAGCTTCTCTGTAATTCTGTAGAGGATTGAAGAGGGCAGAATTACCTTAAAAGCCACCATTTCCTCCCCATCATCTAGGAAAATGTCCAGAAATAATAAAAATATAGGTGGTGGTAAAAATGGAGTATTTTTTCATCATGCAGTACAGGGGAGATCACTAATCTCAAAATCTGTAAGTAGAGAGTAGTAAGGATAGAGGATAAAAAGCAACCTGACAAAAGATAATTCTATGCATATTTTTATTAATAAAATATAAGATTTACAGCATATGTCAATGGACAGTGTGTTTAGAGAATTTTACCTAGTTGGATACTATGACACCACAGTCAGTAGCTGGTTTTGGCAAGGATAGATTAGACCTCAAGTGACTCGCCAGGGATCACGGCTATTGAGCAAACAGAAACCCTTCCCAAGGACTAGCCTTAAACTCCGTATCCACCCCAACACGCACGGCTGAGGTCCAAGAGGCAGTTTTGCTTGAAGGAAGTATTGCTAGAAGGCTGCGCTTTGCTCCACATGAAGGCTACCTGTCAGTTCTACCTCATCCTGGCTTCCCTTTGCTTTTCAGGTATTCAGTGCATCGTTCAGCATCTACAGATACACATGTAAGTAAAAGCAGCAGTCTTGATGCCATAACTCTCCATCTTCCCCAAATGGAAATAATTAAACTCATGCCCTCTTCGCAAAATGGAGATGAATTTCACCAGCTCTGATGCAAAAGAAATGTCCTATTACCTCTCTGCCCTTGTGATAAAGGAGTGAACAAACCTTGGCCCTGATCCTGTAAGCACCTATATACATGATTACTCAACAGGTTGTTTCCTTAACTGTCTGGAAGTATATTCATTTGAGTAAAGCCAGTTCCATGATGTGTAGCAGGACCAGGTCCCAGGCAGGTATTCACCCGCTCCAGTTGCCGTCCTGGAGGCTCCGAGGGGAAGGGATTTCTGGCTCTTAAATTTTTGCCAGACTAACAGGCTAAAAAAAAAAGTCAATTCCTTTCAAAGGCTTGTGGTCAGGCATGCATGTTTGTTACAAGACAGATACTGTATTTCAGAGAACCAGATGTAATAAATATTAGAATCTTTACATTTTTTCAAACCACAGCACAAAAACTTAATGAAATTATAAAGTGTTTGCAACAGTAAGTCTGTTAACAATCCCTAACCCAGTCATGTTACAGCAGAAACAGTATCGTAATTGATCAAAAAATGGAGGCATTTTAATAGCTAACCATAACTAAGCCACAGATATAATTTAAATGTAGTTAACTGAAAAGTGAAAATCTTCCCAGTCAAGTTAAGTTCACTATGACTTAAAAATCTGTTCTGAACATTTCCTTGAAGGAAAAACAGAAAAGCACAATTAGCAAAAACATCTGGAGGTAAAAACTCACAAGTCTTATAAAGCATCAGTATCTATTTCATCTTTGGATAAGCCTTAATTGCTTAAGAGTTTAAATTGCTCAAATAACTATGAACACTTACTTCATGCAGCTTCTGTACTCCACGTATTTTCTGATCATTGCACCATTTTAAAGTTTCTGTAAGTGCAATAAAACTTTGCAAAGCCAAAAGCCAGGAGAAACACTTGCATGGTAAACTACATTTCCACTCAGTTACTGATAGCAATAAAATACAGAAAATATCTCAGAATGCACTGTAGTAATTATCTATGTAATCACTTGATATTTTGTACTACATAACATCGTACTGCTAGACAAGAATTCAAAGAACTTTTTAAGAAGCCATGTGGGAATAAACAAGGCATTAAAGAAACCATGTTCAAACTAAATATTAAAAAAACAGTCCCATAAAATGGATTTTAAACCTACAAATTCTATTCCCATTCCAACTTAAGCAATAGTTAAAGAGAAAAAAAATGTTTTTAAGGATATTTGAACAGTAACTGACCAGTTCAGATTATGGCAAAACCTGACAGCAGTTGATGTTTTTTTAAGGGAAGTGGTCAGTGCACACTAAGGCTTGTACTATTGTCATTCATGAAAAAATGAATGCAGATACTTGTGAAATCCCTCCCTCTTCATTCCCATGAAAAATAATTAATACTGGTTAAAATCATTACAAAAAACATCTTTTTATTTTCATGCATCTACGGTAAAACACAGAGTTTTGTATAAAGAGGTAGATTAAAAAAAGAAAACAGATTCTCCATTCTTTGTCACTTTTATTCAGTAGTTTGTTTGTTTTTCTCCTTATTTTCTCTTTTTTTTTGGTGCCAGACATGGCAAGGAGTGATTACAGTCAACTGTTTATTAAAACATTTGTTGCAACACAGACCCCCTTTACCACTGACCCCAAACGGACCCATTTCATGTGCTTTATTTGTTTTGTTTTCTATACACCACCACCAGGGCTAGGTGGAGGGGGATAAAGGGGAAAGGGGGAGTCCAGGAGGCCAGAAGGAGGAGGAATGCTACAAGCCACAGCAAGAATGAGCTGTATTTAATAAAAAAGGGGGCCACAAATGATACAGTAATGAGGTTACACAATTAAATCCCATAGCATGATTGAAGGCTTTCCCTGTGTTTGACGTCATCACAATGGAAGGCATAAAAAGTGGAGTAAACCAATGTTGATACAGTCCAATCTAGTCCATTAGGCAAGATGGTGCAAGTAGTCATTTAAATTAAAAAGTGCCCTATCCTCACCTAAATGGCTAGCAGACATGGAGAAGAACACAGGGACCGATCCACAGAGCTTTCTCCATGTAGCTATAAAAATGTGTTGTCATATGGCACATTTTTAAACACTGGAAAGGGGTGCCATAATGGACCTCTCATTCTCTTTCGTTTACAGGTACAAATGCTAGATTCAACTATTTCAACTATGCAGGAAGTGGACTCTTCAGGTAGGAATGCCAAACCTAATTCATTTTGTCTTGAAATATATACAAGTTGTTTGTAGTAGCTACGGCAATGATATTTTCCTTGGGATGCCAGGCTGTGTGTAGAATCTTCTTGTTGAAGTCTAGGCTGTCGACACTGATTTCATCCTTCTTTCGCTTCCCACTCGCACAAACTTTACGTGGCTTCAGAACCGTACGGGGCTTGTTGTTTTCCCGTGATGCCTCTAAGGTGATGTCTCGCTTCGTGTTTCTGTCAAACATTCTGAAGAAATTGTTGTAAGATCCTGTCATGACAATGCTGCAGATGGAAGAGGGGAAAGAAAGAAACAACACTGCATTTGAAAACAACCTCCGGGGAAATGTTATTTGAAAAATAAATAAAATAAAAATCCCAATTTCTTCCGTCTTTAAGTGGCTGAAAGCACTGGATTAATATATTTACTGTAGTAAACTGATGAATCTATTTAGCATACTAAGGTAACTGTCTATAATCCTAAAATGCAATTATAATTTTGGGCTAATATGCACATGCTAATGTCCTAAGGTACTATTATTTTCCAAGCCAGTCCAAAAATGGAGAGAAAGATATTTGAGGCCATGCTTGTCAAAATAGGAAATTTGAAAGATCTTTTCCTCCACAAATTAAAAAGACTTCAATGAATGCGGAGAAGAATTAAACTTGCCTGTCTGATCCATTCCAACAGCATTCAAACTTGTCAAAAATGCAGTCATTCTCATACAGTGAGCAGAGTTTACTTCTGAGGTATTCATGCACCTGAAAAAAAAAAAGTTGAATAATCAGCATGACACATTCATAAAATAACCCTGATATTCTGTTCCAGAATTATACAACTGACAAGCACGTTCATCCCTTTACTCAAAGTCTACCATTTGACTGTATGGGTAATGAGCAAAATTAACAGATGCCTGAATTAAGATTTTCTGCTGCACAGAACATAGACATGAGGTGTATCACTTGGGGAGGGGAAAGATACATCTCCATTTTCTGAATGCTTTCACTCTCTGAGTAGATATTGTAACACATGTTATTTGCTTCACGGTAAACAGCTTTTTTATTACTCTCTTGGAAGGGCTGTAGTGTCTACTTTCTTCAAAATTGCAGTACACTGACTAGAGAGGAAACCTTCAGCAAGTGAGTTAATAAGAAACTTGAACAGCACTACAGCAATTCTCAGTATCAACTGAAAAAAAATCAAACATCTCTTCCACAGAATTTTTTGTGCCTCCCCTTTTTCTGGGAAGGAATAGGTGAATATGAAGTGACCTCAAGTCTCTAAAACAAATCTGCTGTTTTATAGCTGAAGATTACCTTTACAGATTCCTATAATCCACTGAGGAGCCCCTGTCCCACACACCTAAATTCAACTGCCAGATCAAGATTATTAAAGCAAGATTCAGTCTGTTCTGAAGTTTGCATTTATAGCCTGTAACATTTTAACGTAATTCACCGAATACCTGGTATGTTTCCACAGGTCTGTTTTCCATATTTAAATCCCAGATCTTCACTGATAGATAATCTCTAGTCATCATATATCGACCACTATGGCTAAATTTGACATCAGATATGGAGGAGATAATTTCAGAGAAGAATGATCTGTTGCTAGGATCTTCTGGCTCTTCAAACACTGTATAGAAATAAGACAGCCATGTAAAGAGGTCTGTTCAATTCTCTTCCAATACAAGACATCTAAATAAAGTTAAAAGGTTTACCAATACATTTGCCATTGTGGGCTAGTCTTCCTACACCATGTACAGTAGCTCTCAGAGGAAAAGACTTGACAAAACTGCCATACTCTGAGATATTTTGTTTAGCACAAAGCCACATCAGCTTTCAGATAAATCAGTACTTACTAATATTTTGAGGCTTCATTCACATACTTGTCTGCAGCCATTTCTGGGCCTACTGTCTAGGCAGACACCTCCACTTAAAATTGCTTACCAGGTTAATCACTTACTCTGGAAAAATATGAATCTACCTTTCAGCTAGGTTTCAGATATATTTAATATCCTAAAGACATAAAATACACATATGGTTTTATGTTTAATATTTTAGCATATACTTTATGGGCTGCTTAATTTTCTCTAATTGCAAAACATCAAATTCCATAAAAGAACAAGCTCTGGGAGGCAGAACTCACATTTTGAATGTCTGTCACAGAGCGCTGATGCTCTCATGTCACAGAGACGAATTGTTCCTTTACTGCTGCTGTATACGAACGTGTTACAGCTGTTTGGGTGGAACTCTGCAGCTGTTATCACCTCTGTCAGCTCTTCCATGTTGGCAGGCTTAATATCTACAATATCTACAGCATTTTGTTAAGAAATTTTCTCTGATTTTTACAACACATTTTTCAGTATTTTTCAGTATACACATTCTGCCAAGTTTCTCCAAATCACCAAAATACCTGAAATAGCCAAACAGACTTTTAAAACATCTGAAATTTGGAAGCAGGAGAACGCTTGTGTGTCAAAGAACAAGCTGGATAGTCCCACAATTTATCCACAATGCAAAACTAACTCTGCATTTCATATCAGCTTTAGGTTAATTCTTACAACACTGAAAGCTTGCTCATGGAATCAAGGAATCATGCTCCCAGAAGTAAATTCACTGGAATTGCTACTGAGAAATAACCGGTAAATGGAGAAATGGGCTATACATAAACTCTTTGTAAAAGAAAAAAAAATCCACTTTTTTGACCAAACGTTCCCATCATATAAAACAATGCAAGAAAAGATACTAAAACTTCTGTCTGTAATTTCTAGATGCCACAGATTAATCCGCAAGTCATCCGCAGATAAGTATGTTTCATAATCACTATTAATGGAGATGGAATTGATGTGATACGTGTGAGCATTGGCAAATATTCTTCGTGGACTAGCTTCAACCATGAGGTCCATGGGCCTGAATACTGGCACCTGCAAGACACAAAGCAGCGTCAAAGCGTGAGGGGCCAACGTGCTACAAACACGTGCACAATACACAGAGCTCAGAACCTACTCAAGTCAAGGAGCTCCCATGGGACCTCAGTTACCTCAAGGGCAATGTGAGGATGACCCCACAGCGGGGCAGGACCCGCACAAGCCTCCGGCCAGCTCCAGGGCAGCCTCGAGCTGGGAATCTCGAGCGCGTCTCGCGCTCACCTCGCCGGCGTCAACCTGCGGCCAACGCACGTGGAGCAGCCACTCACCCGTAGTGTTGTAACTGTAGTAGGATCCCTATACCGTCCGTCTTCCTCCTTTAAGTTATAGCCCTCTGGTCTTTTGTCCCTTTCACTGATCTTCCATAACTTTATTGTTTTATCTGAAATGAAACAGCCACACAGGTTCAAATCACAGCTCCAACAAAAGCATTATTAAACTTTACAGCTGCTATTCTTTGATATGTAGCCTTCAAGCAAGGTTAGACTACCTACTTGTAGCAACAAAACTGAACCGAGAAACTAGTGTGTGGAAATTCGAACAAAACTAGGATAAAAATGTTGCTTCACCTCAAAATTACAGAAAGAAAAGAGGACAAGATAAAACAAAGAGCCCTCCTCCACAGTTTGCTCTTTCCAGAAAAAAAATTGCTTTAGCAAGCTTCACTTAGAATCAGTATTACTACATACAACTACCATAAGCTCTAGCAGATGCAGTTACATAAAGAGCCTGAATGACAGTTCAGCTACATTCCTTTGCCTTAAAGCAACCAAATCAACAAATCTACATATTTAAACACCATGACTCTTTTACAACCAAATGCTTAAGATACTTGCATTTAAAAATAATTTTTTACCAGATATCTATGGAATGGAGAAGGATTAGACAAACTCCTAATAGTGAGCCTAGTTAATGTTAATTTTTTTTACATTCACATACAGTTATGTATGTAACTTACCATTTGTAGACAACAGAAATTGAGCAGCATTTTTCTGGGGTAACCACCTAATTTTGTTGATCTTCTCTTCAATTTCTAAACTTTTCAAGTAGTCAAACTCTGGTTCATGGCTTTGAAAGGTACTGTAAACATTGTATTCTCCCCTACTGTGAGACTGGGTTTTGTTCTAAAAAAAGAATTAAATGATCAAGATATATATGCAGTATACACAATGACTGTAAGGGCTGCAAGCAGTGGAGAGAACTGGATGTACACACCATGTACACAGGCAGGTGGCTAATTAGAATGCAAATACTAAGACTACTGAATTCTGTCATTGCCTATGTCAGGTTTAGTGCAAGTATCCTTTGGCTTACAATTTGCTTTATTTTAAACGTCTACAAAACAGAGAAAATAATATCTTTTGCAAGGACTTGATTAGAAATTCTAAAGCACCAAGGAAGAAACAGTCACTGCAGCAGTTCTTGATCCTAGAGTTTCTAGAAACTCCCTTTGTCTTTGTGAATAATTACTGCACAAATCTACAGCAAGTGCAATCTCCCTTCTTGTAACTTCCCTTACTAACTTTTTCATCTAAATATTCTAGGCACAAGTATTTTGTTAAGAGCTTTTTGCTCTTTGTTTTTTGTTGCTGCTTAAGCCCCCAAATCTGTATTATTCTCCCCTCTAATTACATCTCACCCGAGGTTCCTCGGGAAGATACTCTGCAAGGGAAGCACAGCCCCGCTCAAGGCAAACCTCCGTGGGGAGGCCCAGACTGCCCGGCACGCCAGGGAATTCCATAGGTAATTACTACCTTCATTACAGGCAGGCTACAGTTCTGTGGTTTGTGCACTCCTCAATCGCGGAACATTTCTGATCCTCTTTTTAAGGAGCCTTCCTTCTTTCTCTTTATTCTGTAAATGAGGAACTTGGATGAACAACCCCCCCCTCAGCTCAGTACATCTTTGATACTAGAAGTTACATCTGCAGTTAGCTCAAGAATGGCAGAACTGTGCGGAGAAGCAAAAAGCCTCCCAACGTGCACATTTCCATGTCCTTCTGAAAGCAATGCTTCAAGTAGCGGCCTCCTGGTACCACTATGACACTGCAGGGACTGTGAAGCCTAAATTCCTTCCAACAGGTCCGGTCACAGAGAAAGAAGCTGAAACTATTTCTGAAACTGCTCACTAGGTACCACGGAAATCACTTCAAGCTTCACTGTGTGACACATGTTCCTGTCCCAGACGTTTCAAGACGTTGCACCATCAGATGCCTTTCTTGTGATACGTTCTTAACGAGGGACTTCTCTATCTGTCTCACGTCCATCCATTTATTTCATCCCTTGACACCTAACTAAAACATACTTCTTGATATGATCCTTGCTAGCCCACATTTGTCACATTCCTCGCATCATATTCTCTTGCTTCACACACTCTGCCTTACACTAAGGGCTGCCAGGAATTCATACATTTTATAATAACCTGTGGGGGAAGGAAAGGGGAAAGGAAAAATTTTATATTTATTTAGAAATAAAATTTGGCACTAGAGCATTGTACCACACCCATCAATTATACTGGCTTTCCCTCCCTGGAGAACGGAAGGCATTTTGTTTTGAGCTTCGGGAGGGCCTAACGAGTGAAGCAGGGTCACTGCACTGAATAGGAGACTTCCAAAGTGAGTCTATTGTGCTCTAGGAAATGCTGGTCGTGATGCAGTGCTCCTTCCTCCAGCTCAGCACTCACCATGATCATTCAGCCTTAAACAGACTTTGTGTGTCTAGTAAAGCTATAAGGGACTGGCGAGGGCAATAACACATGAAATCCATCCTTCGAATGAAAGGCAGGACGTAAGCCATTGGATCACCTACGATACTCAGCGGGGAGAACAAAAAAGGTGTTGGCCCAAGTACGTTAAATTCCAAATTAGGTAATTACAGGCTGCATATGCAAATTCCTCCTCAGTTTCAATTAGATGCAGGATTCATTTCCTGCCTTACTCTTAGGCAATGTCACTCGCTTTATGTTGCAGAACAGCTGCCACGTTCCAGCCTGAAGATGGCAGC